>JAJLZY010000087.1:0-48311 GCA_030564885.1 Metschnikowia kofuensis (nom. inval.)
GTATGCAACCGGAGCTGCAAAATGGCATGTGACCTGGACGAGCGGGCGTTGTAGTCGGTGGCACTGGTCTTTCGCTTTGTGTCGCCTGTTTTGATGAGCTGGAGAAGGTGTTCTTTCGAAAGGACTGTGGGAGAGCATATCCCGACAATCCGAGTGCCGTATTCCGGGTCGTCCCGGATTTTAAGGTCCTGCAGCAGACCCACAGACATCTGGCTCAGACTCTGGCTCAGACTCTGGGTCAGGTAAAGATTCAGATACAGGCCCAGAAACAGATTCAGACTCAGGTGCATGCTCAGAGACAGCAGGAGAGGGGCTTGACTGAGCAAGTCGACAATCTTCTCATTATAGATCTCCACATACGACGCCGTGAGCGTATACTTTTTATTAGCGTCCAGGGAGTCAATCTCGCGGAAAATGTCGTCGATGGCAAGCCTCACAAAGCCCGGGTCGTGGTCCTCGCCCCGCATCGAGTATGTTTTCCCCGAGCCGGTCATTCCATACGCAAATAACGTACAGTTGAACCCGTCATGGAGAAAGCTCCGCACGAGATGGGCACACGCCTTGTCGTAGACAGCGGCGTTGGACACGGCACGTGACGCCAGAAACACGTTGTCGAACGCGTACACCGACGCGTCCGCGTTGTTTGTGATTGTGTTGGCCGCCTCGTCAATGTGCCAGTGCGGAGGCCGCGCCAGCGCCAGGCTCGAGCGTGGGTTGGGCCGGATGCTCACTTTTATCGTGCCCGTGTATGCCTCCGGGCGGTTCATTGGCGTCAGAGGACGCGTGCCAAGAGAAGAGCCCGGGCGAGACCGGGTGCCTTGGAATTTCGGCAGCTGGGGCCGGAAGCCACGTGACGACGGCGGCCGGATCAAGTCGGCGTTGGACGGCCGGCGTCCTAGCAGCGGCGTAGTGCGTCCACTTGAGGAGGAGAGTGACGAGCTTGAGCGCATAGTAGTGAGGCGAGAAAACGAGAGGTTGGGTAGGTCGAAAGAGCCTTTTGAGGGACTTCAAAGAGCTTTGTTGATTTCAAAAGGCGATAAGTTGGTTTTGAAAGGCTAGACGCGTGTCTTGAAGCGTTTTATGCTTCAGATGTCCTTATACTTCTAGAGTAATTGGGTATATTTGAGGTAAATGAATATCTTTCAGGGTTAGAATGATTTTGACTGTCCTTGTCAAAATTAAAAGCTTTCAAGTGCGCCTGGAGTTTTGAAAGGCTGTAAAGTCTTGGAAGTTGTTCCGAACTTTGAGTCTTTTTGGTGTTCTGAGATCTCAGATATCTTTGAGGTCCTTACAAAGTGATTTGGTAAAAAGTCTCTGAAGCTAGTGGAAAAGATTTCTTTATCTCGCAATCGTTCTTTCTTTGTTTTTTCTCTATTATCCAACAGTAGCAAGGATGGACTTGGACTCGCTTCTGACGTAGACTGTGATTGCTGTAGCACTTATGTAGATTTGAGTCAAGTTAGGTGACAGCTGAGATGCAGTTGAAAACCAAAAATCAAATCAAACAGTGGCTGAGGTATGGTCCAAGCCTGGAAGCGACGTCTTTGGAGAAGTTACAGAGTACCTGAGATAATCGAAACAGTAATGACTCTGCTTGTTGGTGTGAATCAACTCTCAGACCAGGGCAGTGTTTTCGTTTAGGTTTGATGTTTATAAAAGTGCGCTTATTCATGGAGCGGAGTCGGGGCCCAGGCGCGATATCCATGGAGCCTAGGGCCTAAAAGTGCGGATTTCACTCATTCCACGCCCACAGTGTGCAACTCATTTAGAGCGTAATTTGGTGCTTTAGCGAGGGTGCGTGGGGCTAGACGGTGATAAGATATGTGGTGAATACATTTATCAGGAATTTGAAGCAACAAGAAAGTAGGGGACAGGACAAAGAACAGAGTTGAAGAAAAACAATGAAATTTTTTACTAAGGTCCGAAATGAACTGAGAGTATTTTTGGGCTAAACTTTCCTGGGATTGGCTAAAAAAGCTGGCCTTGTAGATTGTGAAATTCATTGAAAGATATAAGGTGTTTAGGGCCTAGGGCCTAGGGTCTGTCCACACTTGTGTGTGCTGCCATCCGACTTGGGATCAGGAATCTGGGATTAATTGTGTGCAGCCGCGCTGTTTACGATGCGACCACTTTCGGCAAATGGGGAAATTTCGTGTGTGAGGCTGTTAGCCGCGTGAGTTTTTGCGGGTCACGTGACAATATATAATTTCAATTAGTATGACTTTGTCTCAAAACTGTCAGTGTCTTCAGGAGCAATTCTGACCCTAGAAATGTGATGGAAGTGAAGTATCTTGAATATGATGCAAACAGCCACAATCGCCAAGACCACCAAACTTCAGCCTCATGTTCTCGAGCAAACCGCTAATATAAGCAGAATCAAATTTGTTCGGAAGGCCTTTGCACGAAGAATAGATATCTCGCATTCCAATAGAGTTTTTCGCAGGGATCATCGTGCAAGTTCTATCATTTATACTTATGAAATTATTTTTTTGATTGTTTATAAGCCAAGTTCTGACATCCGATCCTTCGACTTTTCAGGGTACCAACGTTGCAAGTTGCAATATCGAATACTACCTAGATATATTTGAGCCTGCTACCTGATACAAACTTTTGGTGGCTTTCGGCACTATATATTTTCTATGAATCAGAAACAACTCACTGCCGAGCTAATTTTGAAAGCCAAAGAGAGTCGTTCAAAAACACTCACATCTATGGGATTGCTGACAGAAGGTCCTTGGAAGATTCTTGCTAGCTCCTATATGAACAATAAAGGGCTTTGAAAAACTTCAAATGATATTGTTTCGGAATCTAGATTATAAGTTTCATATGGCGTAAAGTTCTTAGACTTGATCACCAATGCACTGAAATGCAAAGATTATCAAAATAGTCTGCTTGTTGATGACTCCTTGTACTGGCGTGATCGGTACCAAACATCTTATTTAGGCTCGTCGAATCAAATGGTAGCGACCTTTCAAAACAATAACAGTTTGGGTTTACTCAAGTAATCAACAAAAGTCCTATATTGAAGCATAGTCAGCTGTACTTGATTCATAGGCTCATGAACCATGTCTACAGCTGAAAGGACCGAAATAACCTCCCTTGTTCTTTGAGCAATCTGACCAGAATGCTACACATCTCTCTGGGCCGAGCTTGATATGGTCTTTTTGTCATTCAACTATATTCTTATGTCGGAAAGGGCCCGTATACACTGTCTTCCACCGCGTGCCTTACATTGCCAGCTCAAATAGTGAGACATGGCCTGTTGGTGACGTCACGTACGTACTTGGCCGACCACAGACTATATTTGGAATAGAGCAACGAGCCCTTTTGCGACAATGTGTGCATTGCAAGAATAGCGCTCCTTATGTCGGTGTACTGGATGCTAATACTAAGCTTCGACAGGACCATGGGGGTCACTTCCACTATCCCACCAAACTGCACAAAGTCCCACTTCACCTTCTCAATGTTAAGGTCTGCCGAGTAGTTGTCACGTGCATCCGGATACCCTCGGGACACGGCACTGGACACCAGCTTTTTCACGACTGGACGTGACAAGACGATCACACGTGACGCCCTATATCCCTCGACCTCTTCTGCCACGTACGGCGCAAGTGGCGTGTGTCCTGAAAGAAGACCACGGGTTGGCTTTGCCCACGTGACCGTGAGCGGAAACCCGTTCACAGATAATAGCAGCAGCAGAAGTGTGCTGTACTCGTAGAATTTAGATGCACCGTCCGGGCTGAGAAAATGGACTTCGACCATGGGGCTCGGGTCGTCGAAAAACGCTATTTTCTCTAGCCCTCCGCCGCATATAAGGGCAACGGTGGTGGCCATGCTGGTGGCAACGGCCAAGCCCGTGACACACAAGATCCGTCTGCTGGCGGTATTTGTAACGGGTCTTTCCCAAAGCGAGTATCGGGCCGAGGAAGCACATGACCGGAGCGACTTTGTGAACTGGGACCGGGCTATCAGGGACGCCTGGTCCAGATTCCGCAGAATCGTGCCGGCTAGAGACGCCGACGCTTTCAAAGTGTTCAACGAAAAGTTCCGTGGGGGCTCTACGCGTTCTTTGACTTTGTACATCAGAGAATGGAGGAACCGCTTGACTATGGTGCGCTTGCTTTGTTCATCTGCACGGTTCTCGCCCTGGGGCTGTGTTCGAGGCGGGCTCAGCTTGTCGTTCTGAAACTTGAACCACCAGTCCTCCTCAGATCCTCTCATGGCGGTTTTGAACATAGCAACAAAATTAGCAAGTGGGTGTTTTTTGCACCCAATATACTTCTGCCGCGCAGACCAGAAAAAGTGCGGGCTGAGGGCCAGGGCCAGGGCCAGGGCAGGAAAGAGTTGCGCAGGGCCAGCAAGAGGCAAAGGATACCGAATGCACAATTTGGTTGAATGAGATTTTCGAGAAAGTATTAGAGAGATGGAAAAAACAAAACAAACAGAAAGTCGGACTCAAAAGTTTGAGTGGACCCGAATTTTTATCAGGAGTTTTTTAAAAAGACTCTCGAAAACACCAATGTATTTTTTTTAGCCTTAACTTGTAGTGGGAAAGAGAAAGATTACGTTAGATCGAAGACCTGATACATAGAATAGTCAAAACAGGCATAATTACATCACGCAGTAGCTTTTTGTTTTATCCTGAATAAGGATCAAAATTAGGAGTATCGGTTCCCGTTTGTTGTCGCGGCTTGTTTTGGGCCAGTCAAATTCCAAAAGCCGCAAAGCGATCAATACAGCGTCTGTTGTTTTCTTTTTCCCTTTTGGTTTCACCAAATTTTCATTGTTCTTCCATTAATCATCTCTCAGCTCATTCAAGTTTCAGATCCTGGTGAATCGACATACCTATTCATTTTTCAAGTTTCAATCTTTTCTGGTATATCTTATTATTTGTTTTAGTCCATCTCATACCAAGAGTTGGGGCCGGATTGGTGCGAAAGCTCATCTCCAGCACCCAAGATCCAAAATTTTCCAGTACGCGTTCTTAAAGCAGCATATCAGATCTTAAATATCACAAAAGAGACCTAGTCTTGCCAACAAATCTTCATCCTCTGATCAGGTCCAGCACTGCAAATCTAAAAGAAGAAGTCCAGCATATAAGCTCTTTCTCACTGCTCGAATAACATCCCTTTTCTGAGCCTATGAGCACATCTTGACTAGCACGCATCAAGACAGTATTCACTCATTTCAGCCCGGCTAAAATCATGGAATCTCCTGCCAAACGGACCGCCGGCGACGCCGTGGCCCCATTGCCGAAGAGAACTCAGCTTGGCCCGCTGAAACTGGTCAAGGAGGCAGATGTAGGCATCACCCAGTACATCAATGAAAACTACAAAAACAGTGGAGGCTTCTTGGGCACAATCAAGCTGCGGTACTCCGATTTCCAGGTCTTCGAAATAGACTTGGCCGGCAAGGTCGTGCATCTCACCGATACGGGCGTGGACTTGGGGCCGCTGAAGAAGGACAGGCGGATGGAAAAACGCCAAGAAGACCGTGCAGATCTCCAGAATCTTAGCCCAGAAGAAGTGGAGAAAGTGAAGGCGGAGAAGAGGGCTTCTCAGGAAAATGGACAGGAAATTGAAAATAAGCAATCGCAAGGTAATACTGAAACCGATACCCAAGGCCTGAACCAGGACCTCACCAAGCCCCAAGAGTCTTCTGAATCAGCCAAAAACGTGCCTCAAACACCCAAGTATACGTTATCTGAAACTGACAAAATACAACTTCTTGAGTATTTGAGTCCAGAGGAGCTCGCTGAGATAGAAGCACTTTTCACAAAGGGCGGCAACATGGAAACAAAGTCCACATTTACAGACAAAGCACAACGGACCCAGTTGCATCAGTTGGTCCGGACCGCGTTCCAAGGAAAACTCGAGACCCTCACGTCTCCACAAAACACGTTCCGCATCGCTCTCGTCAACAAGGGCGCTCCTGTGCGGAAGTTCAACAACAACAATCACGTGGACGAGTCCGGCAGAGTCAACTACGGGTTGGGCCCATACAAGTCGTACTTGCACTTTACGGTATACAAGGAAAACCGCGAGACTATGGAGGTGGCGTCCCGGATCCTGAAGTTCTTGAGGACCTCAAACAAAGATATCAAGTACTCGGGAACCAAGGACAGACGGGCTGTCACATGCCAGCGCTTTTCCATCCACAAGGGCCAGGTGGCACGTGTCACGACACTCAACAAGTCCTTGAGCGGTATCGTTTTGGGCAGTTTCAGCTACGAGAACAAACCATTGGACCTCGGTGATCTCCAAGGTAATGAGTTCATCATCACTATCAAAGATGCGCGTCCACATGACGAGAAAGCCGATCTTGCGCTGCTTGTGAAGGCCTCTTTTGAATCTCTCCTGCAGAAGGGCTTCATCAACTACTACGGCTTGCAAAGATTCGGCACGTTTTCGATCTCCACGCATGTTTTGGGAATCTACCTTTTAAAGAACGACTGGAAGGGCGCTGCCGAGCTTATTTTGTCGGAACAAGACCGTGTTTCTCCCGAATCGGTCGATGCCCGTCGGGCGTGGGCTCAGAACGGCGATGCCGTGGAGGCAGCCAAGATGATGCCTCGGAGATGTACTGCCGAGCTGGCCATTCTCAATGTTTTGGCCAAGGACAAGAAGGGAGAGTCCGGGTACTCCTCAAACTCGTACTTCCAGGCCCTCATGCTGATCCCACGGAACTTGCGCCTCATGTACGTGCATGCGTACCAGTCGTACATTTGGAACATGGTGGCGTCGAAAAGAATCGAGCTTTTTGGCTTGGAGGTCCAGGTCGGCGACTTGATCATGGTCGAAGAGAAGTCTGAGGAAAGCAAGGTCGTCACTGAGATTGTTGATGGTGTAGAGTTTTCCGAAGAAGTGGCTGGGCCTGCGTCGCCTAAAGTGAGAGCCCTCACCCAGACCGATCTTGACTCCGGTGCTTATTCTATTTACGATGTCGTGCTCCCTTCGCCCGGCTACGATGTTGTGTATCCTACCAACGAAAAGCTCATGGAGGTATATGAGAAAGCCATGGCCAGAGATGAACTTGACCCGCACAAAATGGCCAGAAGAGTAAAGGAATTTTCGTTAGCGGGCTCCTATAGACCCCTCATGGGTCGTGCCAGCAATGTTTCCTACGACATTGTGAAGTACAACGACGATACAGACCCATTGGTCCGCACAGACCTCGAACTCTTGACTGCTGAGAAGGAGGGCAAGACTCTCAGTAGAGTCGTCGAGAGTGCTGGCCCAGATGCGAAGAAGACGGCGGTGATCATTCATTTACGTTTGGGTGTGAGCAGCTATGCCACGATGGCGCTCCGAGAGCTTATGATGACGGATTCTGGCAGTTTGTCTGGGTGCTAGAATTGGAACTGAGGGTTTAGGTGAATTAAGAGTTGTTGGGTGCTAATCGAGATGAGTTTTGAAGTGGCAAGAAATCTTAGTGGTGTTCATGTTGGAGATGTGTCACAATTTCAGAAATATTGGCCTCATTCCGATGATGGTTATGCTGCCAAGCACGTTTTCCAGTTATGTGATAACAATATCCTGTTTCATTATCAAATTTAAACACTTGAATACACTAACGTACTATTGCAAGTCACCATAGAATGAGCGTCGAAGCCAGTCCTCTAGGAGTACGTAATAAAAGACTATGCACAGTAGTTAATATGTAAGTCTTGCTTCATAGTTTCGAAGCCTTGCTCTAGTATTGAGGGCGATGTATCTTTTACTCTATTCTGCGATTGATGCGGATTGCAGTGCTAGTGGGTATTAGGCTGACAGGTTCCACTATCACCATGTCATGGTTTAGACACAAGGAAAACTATGGAAAACTCGTAATGAATTTCCTCGGCTCACTAGTCTTAAACCCAATAGGAAATTTAGAGGGCCCTGGAACTTTGACTCGACACCGTAAAGAAACAACCGGGCCATACTTGTTGACTGGGTCTCACTTGTAGAGTCTACCTCACAACTGAACATACTCATCTAATTTCACCTCCTTTCTGAGATTCCAGCATAGAAATCCCATCTTCCGTAGCTAAGCGCAATCAACATGTTGTACACCGTGGATTGCCTAATGTGAATTTCAGCGAACAGATCTGTTTATATGACTCGAGGTGGTCACTTGGACGTCTTCATAGGCTTTTAAAAATTTTCGTGCTTTTTCATCCACGGTGAACTTATGTTCATGCTTTATAGTCCAGAGTTGATTCAATTGTCAAATTTCGTTAGCGATGGATCTCAAACAAATCTAGCTCACGCAAATAAGCATGGTTACGGCGAGAGGTATTTGAGCAGGCATACACGTGTTTTTGTTCACATTGCATCGGGAGAACAGTCATCGAATAATATATATGAGGACGTTTTATCGTTTTCACCGAGGAGATCCTAGAACGACCACCACTTAGGGTTCGTTCTAGAAAAGTATTATCCGAAAGAATTTCTCAAGACTTACGAAGCCTGAGACGTGTCTTGAACCTAGAATTACGATGCTGGCGCAATTCTTTTCCTTCAAACTAGAGATTTCTCATTTACCGAATTTTCACGATGCTTCTCAGTGTGATGGGACACATGGCAGATCAACATTCACCTAGGCATGGTTCTGCTGAAAGAGCAAAATCTATTGAAACTGCAATTTGCAGTCATGCATGTAAATTCCACCAGTCAGCTACCCTGCTGCCTTCAAAATGACGACACTTTTATACAGTATGGGTTACCACTCCTTCGATTATGATGTCTTCAGCACGTTCATCATAAGTCAGTATTTATATCCCTGTCACATTGCCATCCGTACTCGTGACACCAGAATTTTCGCTGTCGAGTCATCACATGTACCGAATTGCAATGCCCCGACGATTTCTCTCCATAATCTTGAAAATATTATGGATTTCTCATGGTAGCACCAACCACTGCAAGATAGCATGAAACCGAAGCACCTCAGGTAACTCTGGTAATTCGCATCAGTATTTTCTAACAATAATGAGTACTTATGATGAGAGAGACTCAGGTCTTGAAATACCGAGACTTCTTCAAGTTCAGAGCTACCTGCAAACTTGACCATATACATCCGAGCTCAATGGTGCGGTAGACTCGCAACATGTAGAACTAAAGCCTCGGAAGCAATCGCATGAGTAACCGGCATATATTATGCACGCTGTCAAATTCGTCAAAGAATACGGCAAGAACTTGCTTGCAAATATTTCGAAGACAAATAGCATCCCACGATACTTTTGATGAAAGTCACCTGTACACCTGACGACTTCGCAACAATCAATCATCGTCTTATCGTTAACGCTAAGCGCAGGAGTGCACTCAAGCTGGGGTTCAAATTGACTGATCAGTGATCGCGCGCCTGCAGAATGCGAGCGGGTTTCCAGATTGTCGAGTGGAGCCACAGTTCTGCCTTTTCTCATGTCGCAAGAGTCACTCGACGAACTGATTATGGCCCTGAAAATCTTACCATTTACTAAACTTATATCGCCCAGCGCGGCTGCAAAACTTCTCGCGGGGCCCTCTCGAGTTGTCCCCGTGGATGCCACATGGTACATGCCGAACTCGCCTCACAATGCAAGCGAACAGTTCCATAAGGGAGGCCGGATTCCGGGATCGATCTTCTTTGACTTGGATAAGGTGTGTGACGCTGACAGCCCCTATCCACATATGCTCCCGCTGCAGGAGGTGTTCAACTCGTCAATGGCGCAATCGGGAGTCCGGGAGTCGGACCATGTGCTCGTCTATGATCGGTCCGGCATTTTCTCTGGCCCTCGTGCTGCTTGGACGTTCTCGCTTTACGGGCACAAAAATGTATATTTGCTTGACCACTATAAGCAATTCAAAGAGGAGTTTGACGTAGATCACAGAGATATCACAGATAAGGCAAGCCTGAAGACGCTGCTGCCAAGTGAGTATGTTGGAGTCTCTAAGGAGGAGTTTTCTCGCCAGTATCATGAGCAAGTTATCGAATTCGAGGAGCTCAAGGGCTTGGTGGAAAGCGGGCAATTAAAAAAGCAGTTTTTTGCATTCGACGCTCGAGCAAAGGGTCGTTTCACAGGAGAGGACCCCGAGCCCCGCAAGGGCTTATCTTCTGGGCATGTGCCCGGGTCGCTTTCGCTTCCGTTTTCTAAAGTGTTGGATTCTGAAGGACACTACAAAACTCGCGAAGAGCTTGTCGATTTGTTTCGTGCCGAGTTTGACGTTGACTTAACCAGACCGTTGTCAAGAGATGGAATCATAGTGATGTGTGGAACAGGCGTTACGGCCGTGATTCTCCAGACAGCCATACGCAAGGTTTCCCCAGACATTCCCGTCCGCGTTTATGATGGTTCTTGGACAGAATGGGCACAGCGTGCGCCAGAGCTCATTGAAAAAAGCTAAATTTGAGACTAGGTGGGGTAGCTCGACTTATGTTGTGAAGAATTGTGCTGCGAAGAATTGTGCTGCGAAGAATTGTGCTGCGAAGAATTGTGCTGTGAATAATAAATATATCTCAAACATCAAGATTGAATGAGAAGAAATGGTGGCGCAATGTGATGTGATGTGAAGCAAGGCCCGTCCTAATAATCCCAATTTATGAAAAGCCGAGTACGAGCCGAAGCAATTTGTTCGTAGTCACATCTGATGTTTTCGAAGACGTATGATACCGGTATATCCTAAGACCTTTCCACGCTCTACTGCCAAAGCCGCACAGTATTGTCTGTGCCAGCACTGACAAAAAGGCACCGCATGGCCCTTTCTACGAGCTTGGCTCGGTCCTCCGGCGTGTCTGCCGAGTCGTGCAATTCAAAACGGGCAAAATGTACCGCATTGACAAAGCCTTCGTGAGCCACGAGCGTCTTTATACAAGAAACTCTGCCCAGCTCGAGAAGCGTGGCGAGATCCCAGATGCGCACCAGCTTGTCATCGGCTCCGGAGAATATGAAGCGTCCGTTGGGATGCACGTCGAGAGATTTCACCCACAGCTGATGGCCCAAAAGATCGAGAATGTGCCAGCCCTGCGAGTTGTTCTGGACCGACGGCTGTGGTGCACGGTGTGGGAGGAGGGCTGGCGGCGGGAGAAGCCAGAGCTTGATGACGTTGTCTCTGCCAGCTGAAACACAGTACTTGAACCCCAATTGTTCCGCATATACCGCGTTTGACACAATCGCGTCCAGGAGGTACGGAAACCGGTCCATATTTTGCAAGATGTACTTATCTAGATGCGAGTTCGCCAGCATAGGCAAGAAACGCACAGTCTCGACCACGTGCGTATGTCCCAAGAGCATCAGGAGACCGGTGCCCAGCTGGTGAGAGAGACGCACAGACTGGTCGTTGGAACAAGTCAAGATGAAGTCGCCTAATGGCGCAGACTTTTTAACACACGCAAGCAGAAGCCGCGAGTTGATGCTGGCAACGTCGAGGTCCCGTACCCAGTCACTGTGGCCCACAAAAGTCGAGACGCAGAATCCCGAGGAAAGGTCCCAAACCTTCACGGCGCGGTCTCGTGACACCGAGTATAGCGTTAGCGGGTTCAGTGGCAGGAACGCTAGTCCAGACACCGTGTGTTCGTGGCCCGTGAGAGTGCGCACGTGTGTGAATGTGTCACCTTGCCAGACCTTGACCAGAAGGTCCAGCAGGCACGATGCAAGTAAGAAATTCGGCGGTTTGGTTGATTTCTGCACGCCAAAGCCCGACTCGCTTAGGTCTACTGCCACATCCGACCATCGAAGGCAATGTACACTACGCGTATGGGCAGCCCACAGTTTTTGTGGGAGGGAAACATCATCAGACGCAAGATCCCAGGCCATCATCAGGCCATCTGCACACCCAGCGACTAGAAGCGGGAACTTCGGGTGCACGGCCACAGAGTTTACGATCTGTGTCAGCTGTGTCGGGTAAGTGGCCCGCACAGCACTCGGGAGCCAGTTCAACTTGTCTCGTGATACTATGAGCGAGCCATTGGACGCCAGATTCGCGGTCTCGATGAGCTGTTTGTAGCTGGCAACCTCGTTCTCCAAATCAAGAATGCGTTTTTGTAGCCGAAGCACAGTCAGCCATTTTTTCTCAAGATACTGCGGTACAGTAGTTTCATCTTTGGGTGTATTAAGAGCCTGGCAAACCGTAGCTAGGGCTTCTTGATCGGAATCTAGTAGCGGCGCGAGGTATTGTACGATTGCCTTATGAAGCTCCAGGGTTTGGCGAGTAGTCAAGATAGACGTCATGGCTGGCTAGGAGATGATAGGAGGTGACAGGAGATGATAGGAGATGATATGAAGTGATGTGAGGTGATGTGAGGTGATGGGAGATGTAAGTATGCAGACGGCTTTGAGACAGAAAGAGTTGATAGACTGGGGAATTCTTGTTCTCTTTTTTCTTTTCCCCTTATCTCTTTTTTGCCCTTTTTTTGTGTGTTGGTAGACCTGGATGCGAGAAAGATTTGTTATTTGTTTTTGTTTTTCTTTTTGTTTTTGTTTTTGTTTCTCGGCACCGAGTGATGAAAGCGAGGTCTGGTGGGAAACGTCTACATGGCCGCCCTGTTAGGGCCACAAGGGCCCCAGGGCCCAAGGGCCACGATCGGGCCGCGATCTGGTAATGGCCTTGAAACGGGGCCATGGGAAAGGGCCGCGCCGCGCGCGAAAGCCACGAGAACTTGTGGCCGGAATCAGGGCCACGGCCCACACACACATGGATGATGGCAACATATCACTTTCTCGAAAGGCCGACCTGCGTCAGTTTTTGGTCCCAACTTTGAGTTGAAGTTGTAGTAAAGAAGGGCTGCAAAAAACTCTTTCATTGTTTTTTCTCGAATTCTCTCTCCCTTTCTAAGTTGATCGTCCATTTATCTACCTCTTTTTGATTCGACCTTGTGTTGTGTTAAAACCTGATAGCTTTGTAGTATCACACTTTGTTCATTTGTGTGGGTTCCCACACCGAACAGGGAATTTATGCAAGAGTTCAACGCCTCTGGTACATATATGTTCCATTTTCTCGGGAATAGTATCATCTTTTTGATAACTCAATATTTCAATGTGGCAGTAAAGTATTGGTGCCGCTCAGAGCGGTAAAGATGGCGGACTAGATGGGAGTCAAAGCTACCAACATCAATCCTGTCGAAGCGTTTGGTGCGAGTGTCTGCTGCTTCAGGTTCCTGAAAAAATGACTTTAGTGTAATATTACTTGAGATGGCCAATCCATGACCATTGTGCAAAGTCAGCAAACTAGTGCAAAGAGTGGTGATCTTTATTGGACAGCGGGTCGCTTCTTGAATTTGTTTCTTCACCAGAAGAGATGATCGGCTGTATGAGAGGTCTTTACTTCTAAACTGGTCTCAACTTAGTACTTTCGCATTATTTGTCCAAAAAAACTTTTCTATATTCGGTCCATCACATTGCGCCTAGCCTCTTGGCGCCTGGGTGTTTGCAACCATTGTCTAACGCGCAGCAAATTTACTAACAAAGAAATGGAGGGACTCTGTTTGGAATCTACGAAGTGACTCCTCGTTTCTACTCGATAAGCGAAGAGACAAGCCGATAGGAAATGAAAGAAAACAATCGAGCTTTCATAGTGCCTTCTGAGAAGTCTAGCGTCTTTTTGCAAGGATAGTTCCTTGACAGTTTGAAGTGTAGTTATCAAAGCAAAGCTGGGATAACAAAAATTGCATAAGTGATGTATTGCTTGGAATTAAAGCTCGACTAACAACTTGCTGATGTGGTACTGGGCCGCTGGCTTCACAAGTCTGAGGTGCTGAATTTTCCTTATGCTCTGATTATAGGCCGAAAAGAGCTTGGGGCATAATATGGTTAAACTTTTGGCAAGTCTGAGAACGCAAGAGAAAGCTATCAAAGGTGTTTTTTTTTTTTTCTTTTTTTGAGTCTTGCCGATCTGAGTACTAAATCCATTATAAAGCAGTTTTCTCACGTATACTGCTTCGGACGAAGAGAATAAATGGGCTGGAATACGAGTTGGCATACTGACCAAATTGGACTGTTCTCCTTTTCGGCATTTTTCGAAGTGAATTGTCAAACTTCGACAGGTCGTCAAACTCGATAAGTAAATACAACCTATTTTCGAAATTGAAACCGCAGACTCCAACTCACCGCTTCATATGCTGACTCACTGGCTTTAAGGATTAGGCAATAGCCTGAAGTTCGAGGTTTTTCATTACTCCTTTACTTACTGAAATCACGGGTACAAAGGCTTTACTTCGCATATTCTCGATGTAAATGTTGGGCTAACTCAATTTAGAAACCTCTGTGTGAATTAAGGCTAGATTGAAACAGACAGGTTCGTATCTTTCAGCAGTACAAGAAATCATTCATAGACGAGATCAAACGAAATAGGTTCTCGTTCTTTCTTGCAAGTCAATCTGGTACTTTCGACAAAAACATGGCCTCAGAGGACATCGTGAGTTATTTTCCGTTCTCAGGCAATGTTCCGACGTGGCGTGCAAACATAATGAGCGTAGCTTGGGCTTGCATGAACTGTTTGTTGAAAAATCGCTGTCTTCCATAAGGCATTTGCTGAGTGGCAATGAACTCGCTGGCCCATGCATTCATTTGCTGGAAGAACATTGCGAGGTTCTCGGAAAACCCATAGATTTGTCGATCTGGCTCCCCAGTCGAGTCTCGTAACGTCAAGAGTCTCACATTGAGATCGATCATTTGGTACACTAATGCATGGCCCACAAGGTCTGTTTCATGATAGTACTTTAAAACCTCAATTGAATCAGACATGAGTTGGAACATCGACCTGATATACTTGAGTTTCACTTTGATGCTTTGGTCACACACAGCTACATACTCGGCTCGAGATTCGAGCTCTCCAAGCTTCTGCTCTAATGCCTGACCCATTTTCTCGAAAGTTGCGTAATCAAATAGCGCTCCTTGAATATACGATTTCAAGTGCCTATGCAACCATTCCACCAGATCGGCAGTCCTCTTTGTTTCTGCCTGCGATGCGGCAATTTGACATCCCGTAACCTTTTCAATGGGCAATGCGCCCGCAACACTCAGATCCTCTCTGGGCGGGTCTGGACTAAGTAGAGAATTCACGTCTTTCGCTCTTTCCATCGCGCTCAAAGGGATTGGTTTGTATGGCGGGATTTTGTCAAGATAGTTCTGGAACACATTCATAATAATACGGATCCGGTCATCATAGCCCAAGAGTCCCAGGACCATTGTTTGAATTTCTGGATCCATGTTCAGCATCGCAGCCAAAACTTTCTTTACTTTCTCATCTTGCCCAAGCAAGCCTTGCATCATATCTTTAGCCAGTACTGCTTCCGGAAAAATCTTTTTGATTAGATCTTTGGCTCGCTCGTCTTTGAGGGAATTGTCTTTCTTGGCTTCATCCTCAGGTGTACTTACGAAAGGACTAGGCTTTGTTTTGACGAGAAACTTGTCAATAATTTCTTTTGCTTTGTCCTCCTTCCCCACCAATATCACTCTCACGTCTCTCTTGGTGGGATCGTTGCTGAGCAATTCCTCAAAGGCGGCTTTTGCGCGGTAGTCCTTGACTATCAACACTGCCTTTACCTCTTCTGCGCCGCCCTCCTGGCTCACTAGCTCCTCTATGATTTCTTTGGCCTGGTGAAACTTGATGATCTGCAAGGAGTTTGATCCATGGAAGTCTTCATTTTGATGAAAGATGCTCTGAATGATCTGCTTCTCGCGTTCATCTTTGACGATGAATAATCCTTTCACGGAATCCGGAGAGTTGTTGTGGACAAAGCCCTGAATAATATCCCTGGACTGATCGTCTTTGCCTAGCAACACAATCTGCACGTCGTCTTCCGAATCTGCTGTCTGCGTTTGGATCTCGTTCATGGGATTGGCCTTGGCGTATCTACTAAACTCTCCAAGCAGCTTTTTGGGACTAAGCTTGGTGACAATCTCATTCAGAGTCAAATCTCCAGAAGCAACGTCAGCCATAACATTGCTCATGGCTGCAAAAACCGCCAACAAGAACTTTGGGTTCATGGTCTTGAAAAGTAGGAGAAAGCTGTAATTGTAGAAAAGTGTTGTGCGTGATTTCGGCTTCTTATAACACGCTTGAAAAGAGATAATGGGGTGATGTTCCTGACGGTGAATAAGCATATACGCTCAGACCTATCCTATTACTCAGTCGCCCTTTACAATCAAGAAAACTGACCATGACACATTCCGTGAAGATCTATAGATCTAATTTGATAAAGCGGGGAGATTACAATGAAAATTTCTTTCGTATTTCACAACCCGTCAGATATAAAGGTCGCGGATATTCAGATGAAATGGCATGGAGAAAGAGAGTGGTTTTTGTTAGGATTTGCCGTACTTCATAATCCCACGGTTAGCCTCTTGCCGTCAGCGGAAACGGGCTTTTGATGGTCAAGGGTCGGCAACTTAAGCGGAATTTACTGCGTCTATGCAACCTCGAGTGGTACGATTAGTACACGAGGCACATGGTTATCTGACGGAATTCTCTTTAGCCGATTTCAAACATCTTGAAATTAATCAACTAAATTGTTGGACTTCAGGTTCTGAGATACCGGTCTAATAGATCATGGCACTTCGCACCATTGGTGTCCGCATGAACTACAAATCTAAGCCAAAGATTCTTGAGGCTCGGGATTTCAAAAGCTTGCCCTTTGATGTGAATATGCTCACTTGATAGATGAAGGTGTCAAATCTGGATGCGTGTATATTCAAGCTCAAAAGGTTGTATCCTCTAAGAGCAGTATTGAAGATCACATCTTACTCATGAGAAGCCACGCAATGGATGACTACGTGAATTGAAAACGCAGCTAAAAGAAGCAATTTCTGAAGCCCAGAGGGCTTGGCTTGTGACAGTTAAAAGGTGCTTGGGGATGGGCAAGCCACTAGGTCAAGTCACATAGCTGAGAACTGATGGTATGGTCTGTACAGCTTTCTACCAGGAGACACTTCATCAAGGTTTCGAAACGTTTTCGTTTTCTTCTTTACTCGCCACAACACTCATTTTGGTTGCGTGAATCATTTACGCACAAAGCTTGTGATAAACACGTCCGCCTTCCTCGAGATCAATTGTATAAAAGAATAATAAAATTTCCCAGGTATTTGAGGAAATGGCTCACCCCGTTTGGTTTGCAGACAATGCCTTCATTGGAGAATAGGTCTGAAAGTATACCCCACCCAGGGAATTGGCACAGTGAATTTAGACCTCAAAAGAGTATATTTATGTATGAGCAAAAATCAAAATCAATGCACCATGCTAACATCATCTTACTTAAAGAATGTAAGGTCTTTTTAAAGGTCATCAGTTCACTGGCAAGCTTTGTATATAATTAGCTGCGTATTGATACCGAGTTTTCTCATATTTAAATAATTTAATCCAGCGGTGGTTAATATTGAAGGATTTCTTTGACTTCTTGTAACTTCTCTCCTCGCATTTTATTGATTTTACTTCAAGCACGGACACCACAAAGTACAATACATTGTGTTAACGGCTATACAACGGCCCGCCGAAATAAACAAGAGATGTCAAGTCGTTCCCTGATTTCTCCACGTACATTGGTTTGACTCAGTGAGATGAAGAAAAGGAACAATATTATCAAGATAGAGGAGAGAGAAAGAGTTTAAAAATGATGAATGTACACTTTCTCTTTGCTGTTTCCAACTGAAAGGCCTTCGAGTGTTCCCGAGAAGCGAGGTCCCTCGTAGCCTTTTTGATTTATTTATCAATATTCAGCTCATCTCGAAATTTCAAACTTGCTGGGCAAGACTTACAAAATGAGTTACACATCGTAAGAAAAAACCCAAGGTCTCACTAGCATACACATATCTTAATCACTAGCCGATTTCTGGACCGCAATATCGATTGATGATCCTACCTAGATCTTTCCAGGAATTTCATTTCGAAAACATGCTCTCGTCGTTTCTCTCAACCGACCGCGCCATTGCTATAAGCGCAGCCTCTGTCTTTCCAAAAAACTTTTTGAACATTTTCTGCTTGCCAAACGGCATATGCGCATACTTTTTGAACTCGACTCCCCACGAATTCAACATTTGAATATTTTGGATCACAATGTTCGAGTAATTCTCAATCAGTGGGTCCGGGTCACCATGAGAGTCACGCAATGACAAAAGACGGACAAAAAGCTCGATCACATTGAAAATCAATGTGTGGCCTGGAGTCCTTGAGCTACTATAATGCTCTAAAGACTCTATAGCTGTCACCATGACTTCGAAAGATTTACGCGCCACAGCAAATTTCTCGGCAGCCGCCCGATTACACTCCGAGATATCTGCCACGGCGTCTCTCATTGACACGAGCAGACGCTCCAATTCGGGGCCCCATAGCTCGAAGCCTCGGAAATCAAACTTATTCCCCGACACAAAATGTTTCAAACGCATCGTGAAATTATCCAACGAGGCCAGCACCACGTCTGTCTTATTTTTGATAGCGTCCAGAGCACAGTGAAGACCTTGCTTGCTCGGAGGCACAAGCGCGTTGTTGATGACTACCGCCTCAGTATCTTTGCCCAACAATTCTTCGTTTATATCGATGGCCTTGAAAGGAACAACAGGAGGGTGTGCAAACCCTGCAGGTGACAAGATTTGCTCGTCTCCGTCCTTGTTGAAAAGAACAACATCAACTTTCTCTTCCTCGCTAGACATGTCGAGAATACTATCAATCATGTTCTGTGCTCGGTCGCCGTCGCCCATGACTTGCATCAGTATGCCCTCGGGCGGATCTGTATTATCAAGCAAGGCCGATACCATATACCGAGCCTTCTGCTCCTTGCCCACCAAAACAACTTTCATTTCTTCCTCAGTCTCGTCTGTTTGGAGCAATTTGTTCACCATTTGTGGGGCGCTGTCGTCTTTGCCAATGAGAGCCATCTTCAACTCCTCGTTGTGGTCGTGTTTTTCAAGGAAGTCTTGAATGAACTCTACGGCTTCGAGGTCTCGGCCTAGCAAGACAACTTCCACCTGCTTTCTGGCTCTTTTGTGATCAAGTAGTCTTCGAGCAAGAGCCAGACCTTCTCTATCCCGTGCTACCAAAATGGCGCTTGCCCGAGTGTTCTGGTCGTTTCCACCCATCAAGTCGGCGAACACCCGGTCGGCATTTGCATCCTTCACTATCAAGACGGCCCTCATTTCCTCCGGACTTTGAAACTCAAGTAGATCCTGAATCACCTCTCGAGCCATTTCGTCCCTCACAATGAAAATCGCTTGAAGTTGATCAACGTATTTTTGTTGCCTAAGAAACCCAGTCACGATTTTCTTGCCGCTCTTGTGACGCCCAAGAACAACGACTTTCATCTGTTCTTCATCGTAATACACTGTAAAAGCTTCGCCTCCAAGAGATTTAGCCTTTGCAGATGATGGCTTATACAGACCAAGTGAATGCTTTGGATAAAGCTTGGTGGTGATAACAGTGCTATTTTTTGTAAGATTAGCGGCTAGACTGACCATGCGCAAGCAGGCAACTAATCCTAGAAAGCTTAGATTGAATTTCATTTTGTGTATATGAGTCGGTTCTTTGCCTTCGCCGGAGGTATAATTCGATTGGTTTTTATAACAGTCGGCCAGGTCAAGAACCCTGAATGGTTTGAGATAAAAAAAAAAGCTCAATTCCGCTGTTTAGGCATATGAGGTTGTTTTGGGGCGGAATTGACGAGCATGAGCGGGGCTTGTAATGGAATCAGTCTTGTGCTTGCTCTCAAAGACAATGGAAATGCATTATTTGGAATTGCACTTTGAAGACAATTGTTAGGCTCGTCAATCGCTGTTGTTCCATTCGTGGTCTATCAATCGAGTAGAATGCGAGCCGACCGAAGCTCATCTAATCTGATATCGAAGATTCCGTCCCAAAGACGGAATTCAATTGCTTGCATGAAAATTGGGTGGCATGAGGGACCCATCTGAATTGAGACCAATGATCATATCGTATGGCTGTATGTAAGGGAGCTACGCAATGTATTATTTCCCAAAAAAAAAAAAGAAAATGTAAAAAACCCTCACTGATGATTACTTTTTGCCAGTGCCTCATCGCAAACGGCTCAAAGCTATTTGGAGTGTGGCTAGATATCTTTGCGTTTGGCGCAGATTGATAATTTCGTGTTTGTCGAGATATCAGCCCAAACAAGTTTGATTTCATCCTTTCAGTCGAAAATTTTGAGTCTTCGCTTTTTAAAGTCTGAGTTACCAGTGCCCAGATTTCATGTCACATGGTACTCGATCATGTCGATCATGTCGTTCTTCCAATATGGCAGCTTTCATTGGCTTACTCAATCTGATGTCAATTTTTCATAACATTGTCTCTGTACAGATTTCGAAAGAGTGGAAGAAGCGACAAACGACTCCCGTAGAGCACAGAACATGCATTTGCACAACCCCCCTATTTCTTCAAGGCGGCAAACCGCTGTTGGAGCTTATCGAATTCGCTTTGCTCGGTCTGAGCCTTCGTCGCTTGTTTCTTAGGTGCCTCTAAAGGCAGTGTCACTTGATCAGCTGCTAGAGGAGCCTCCTTGCTTCTACTTTTGTTTATATTTATGTTTCCGTTCTCTAGCTCGACGCCTGCCAACTCCTTTGCTCCGCCACTCGGAGAGTCCTCTTCGTCGCTTCCATTTCTTGAAGTGGAAGCTGTTTCGTTCTCGACCAATCCAGAAAAAGGCACCTCATAGGTCCTGGCAATCTCGCTCAAATAAAGATTAACCAACGCCTCCAGTGGCGGCTCTATATCGCAACGAGAGACAATTTTGGGCGGCACAAGATCGCCTCCCTCGTTCTCCAAGACCTTACGAGAATACTCTGGCCCATATCGTAATCTGAGCATGTCTCCTAAAGTTACCAATTCCTTTATCTCGGTGAGATTGCAGCAATATATGACCAGCGCCACGGCATCTTGAAGACCGCCATCCACCTCGGTACGCAGAGCATCTAACACAATCTGGCTCCTGGCCAAAAGAAGCTCACAGAAAAGCTCACAGTACTCTAGAAGCTCGATGTAGACGTCGTCTCGAATGATGTTCTCGACGCGGATCTTTGCGCTTGTTTCTTTGCCAGACGACAAAAGATCGGCCAACTGGCGTCTCTGCTGTTTGCACAATGCACTCTTTTTATCCTGGAGAAATTTGAGTTTGGAAATCGCCATTTTGAGTGTGGTGCGTAGCCTTTGGGCGTTTAAGGGCGGAGATGTGGGCATTTTGTACGCGTTCTTGAAAAGCCACGGATTTTGAAAATAGTTTGTATTATCAGATAAAATTTGATGCGTCTTAAAACCAAAAAGTTCTGAGTGTCGGACTAATTCTAGGATAATTGGTGGGCCAAAATAATAACGAAGGTTTACATCTTGCTGCCGAGTGGGGAACAGATTCTTTATCGTCGGTGCGCGATATTCCTGCATAAAATGAAGCGCCCGTAGTGACAGACTCCACGAATGAAAAAAAGATTGCAAAGATAAAAAAAAAACAAAAAAGAAGAAAAAGAATGCTATTGACAACTGGAAAAACAGTAAATAAAATTGTCAATGATATTGCGAGGTACTGAAAGTTTTGAGAAAATCTTCAAGACCACTTGATGTTTCTTCGAAAAGTGGGGATTGAGAATGTACAGAAGACTTCTGGAGAGTAGATCTGGAGAGTAGATCTGGAGAGTAGAGACGCAATCAAATCAGCAAGTAATATACGTCGGCATTATTAGCATCTCCGCATCAATTGACAACGCAACCAAACTTTGCATATTTCGAATTATCTTATAAGCAACTAACTTAGGTCTCAAGTTATCTGCTTAATTCTGATTACTGTACCTCTTATGGGATTGTCAAAGCTCATCAACTCTACCAATCTGTATATTACAAAGGCCAAAAGTGATACCTGGTAGTACTTAGAAGTTGATAAGGTCAACGGGATCAACAAACAAAAGTAACCAAAGTCAGGAAGTTTTAAAAACAGGTTGAGAGCTTCGAAGAAATTCTAAATCTTCTCCTCGATTATGAATATTCAGTAACAATTAAAGATGACCAAAGATGATGTGTATGAACGTAGCTAACGATAATCATAGTTATAATGCCCTCGAATAGTATTCACAATCTCCAGATAAAAACCTATTTATTTTCTTCCTCGAGAATCGCCGTATGTTCGTGCGGCGGAGATCCACGTTCTAGCACCACATCATCGTCCTCTTCAATATTTACGCTCGCCGCAATTTTCTTCGGTTTGAGCGTACAGCACTGGATGCTTTTGATCCAGTCATCGGCGAGAATCTCTTCGATTGTTGCTCGCTTGTGTGGATCTGTCTGGAGCATGCGATGCACAATCGGCCGGGCAATATGTGGGAGCAAGCGCATCAATCTGTAAGGACCATGGATCTGTTTATGGTTGGACTTGCTTCTACGCACGTGGCCAGAGTCTTCATCTTTCCCACTGCGTGCCCTTTCAAGCTCAGGGTTCTCTATAGGCGACTCTAACTCACGGGTCCGGCGATCCAGGGCAAACTCGTGTTTCTTCTCGGCCTTAATCCGCTCGTACTCGTCTAACTGGTCGTCTATCAGGACAAGCTCCAGCTGGATCTCCTGTGCCTGCTCCACACTCAAAATTTCAACAGAGCTGAGTGCTTTAAGCTTTTCATCTAGTTCTGCGTCCTCGCCGGTCTGCACATATGTAGTCTGCGAGGCTGGTGCCACGGCTGAAGGTGGCGGAGGCGCCGGGGGTTTTTGTTCAGCATCGGTTGGAAACAGGCCTTTCTCGCCGTCCTCCTTAGCCTCTTCCATGGCCTTCAATAGCTTCTTTTTCTTATTCAGCCGCGCGACAATGTTCTTTAGGTGGCGCTGCCTCAAGAGAAGCTTGTGGCACTCGTTCGACAAGTCGTAGTCGTGCCAGTTGTCGTCGGGCATTGCATATAGCCTGAAACTGTTGTCCTTTTCGGGGTTTGGAATCTTCCACGGGAACCGCTTGAGCGTCATGCAACAGTAGATAATGGCAACCGACCAGAGGTCGACGGGCTGCGGATTATACGAGTTCAGACTGGTCAACACTTCAGGCGCAAGGTAAGGGTCCAGGCCCACAACGCCGTGGCAGTAATGGATCTCCTGTTTCAGCCCGTACTGGTCGTAAGGGTACTTGAAAATCACCGCGCTGCCGAAATCGATGATCTTCAAGATTCCGTCCATGGTGAGCACACAGTTATCGAGCTTGAGGTCCCGATGTGCCAACCCCAACGAGTGCAAGTAGCTCACGCCTTCTAGAATCTGTTTGAGGCAGCAGTTGATTTCCTGCCGCGACATGGCGCCGCTCATGACAACAGCGAAGAAGTCAATGGGCGCGTACTCCATGACCTCGTAGTAGCGGTTGTTTTCGTGGACAATGTCGATGGTTTTGATGATGTTGGCGTGCTGCAAGGTCGACCCGATACAGTACTCGGCGGTGCACTTCCGCGTGTAGTCCTTGAACGACTCGGTGTTTCTGCGTGGCCGGAACTCCTTCACGGCAAACGTCTTCCCGTCCAGGGGCCGGATGATCAAACGCACAGACCCGCCGGCGCCCGACCCTAGCTCCTTTTCCACCTTGCCGTATTTCTTCACAAGCGGCAGCTCGTCGTGTGTGAACGGCTCCACGTGCGGCTCGTCCTTGTCCCTTTTTGTTTGTTGCTGCTGCTGGAGAAGCTGAGACAGCGTGTTTTGGATGAGTGCCGCCAACGACGCCAGCAGCGGCTCTCTTGTGGGATGATGCAGGTGCATGTTGTGTGCCACGCCATTTGCCACGCCATGTCCCGGCGGGTCCTGGGTCGGAGACACGGCCGCCAGCGTCTTCAGCTGTTTCCTCACGGGCTTGAATAGCCGCTTGAGCTCGCCCATACTCACCGACTTGTTGACTGCGTGGGGGTCTTCCGAAGCGGGGTTTTGCAGCCTCTTGTCATGCAGCAGAGACAAGAGACCGGGCGAATGGACCGCGGGACTGCCATTCACTTGGACGGGCGGAGTTGTATTTCCGGCCCGCGGATCCAGCGAGTTTGTAAGCGTCGGAGACGCCATGGAGTCCTGAGAGTCGTGTTTCCCGATGTGAAAGCCGAGAAACTTGCGCCCGTTGCTCTGCTGAGACTGCAGCAGGTTTGACACCGACTTATCGAGGTTGTCCTCGTGCGACGAGTGCGGCTTGAAGTGCAGAAAGAGCTTGAGTTTGTGTCTGTCTGGCATTGTGATTGAGATATGCGCTGGGGTATGAATGCTTGTATGCTGGGTGGTTTGGTTTGTCTTGAAGGCGTCAGTTTAGTCCCCAACAGTAATCAGACAGACCCGGCTGTTGAACAAGTATGATGAGGATATGTAGTCAATCCTCCGATGGGGTCCTCAAATATAAAAAGCTTGTAGAAAGACCTTTGGTAAGCTCGTAGAAAGATCTTTGGTAAACCTGTGGTAAGACCTTTGGTGAGCCTGTAGTAAGACTTTCAAGAAAACTAGTGAAGAGACCTGTGGGAACACTTATGACTCCACGATATTCTTAATACTTCTCAGCTAGACTTCTTGATGAATATTTCAATAAAATCCCCAGCTTTCTTATTTTTGTTGTCGGGTTGTTCTCTCAAACTCAACTCTAGAATCTATCGCACTATAGCAACTTGATTCGATTGTGGGGCTAATGTGGTTTGAGTCGGAACAATTTGCAGTAACTCCCGAGAGTGCAAAAATAGATATATATCGCCTTTTAGCGTTATGCACGATTCTAGTCGGCAAGACACTCAGACCAAAAAAAATATGGGGTTCTGTCTGCCGAGAAAACAGGTCTCTAAGCTCGCTGGCCAATGTCAGGCAGACAAAATAAACGTCGACTCCAAATGCCGGCTGGATAGAGTCCGCGAAATTTCCAGAATACTCGCCAAATGAATTGTCCGGATACTGGTCTGCGGCTAAATGCTGCTGCTCAAATTGTAAGATGATCCCAGATGATATTTATGGGAATCTAGCGGTGCTTTGTGGTTGAGTCCGACAGCAGAGAGCCTCTCAAGCAGTGTCTGCCATATAAGTCCAGGCCGTTTGATTGGTGACCGGTCCAGCAAGATCGCGCTTTTTTTCTACGGAGTATGCGGGTAAAGGCGCGGCTCTAATTGGCATAAAGAAAAAGATGGGGCCGCGGAAACATAAGAGGGAAGGAAAGAAGGGGAAAAAAGGGGAAAAAGAGGAATTAAAGGAGAAGGGAGAAAGGAGAAAGGGAGGGAGTGAGAAAGGAAATAAAAAACGTTGATTAAAGAGATTAAAGAGGGTTGAATAATGTGTTTGTACTCAGAAAATTGTTTGGTGACCATGGTTTTGATCCTTTCTATTGATATATTTATTTTTTCTTTTGGCTACGTGCGAGACTACATCCTCTTTTTAGTCCTGGTCTCGGCCGGCTAAAATTGTTTTGTCTGAATTTTCAGGGCAATCTTGTTAGGCTCGGTGTGGTCACGTGCTCTTGACTAGAGCCTTTCCGCAATGTCAGACCAAATAATTGTGGTCCAAGGTTGTGCAATCATGCTGATATAAAATATGACAGTTTTAGATTAGCTGCGGTTTTAAAATGACATAGTTAACGGAAAAATCACGGCCTTTCCCCTATATGCTTATGGCTGGGAATTTTGTGTGTGTGGCTGAAGCTAAGGGCCCTTTGGTTGCGGTTTGGAGCCTCCGCGTTTCGGAATTCCGCCCCAAAAGCCGAGATCCAACGCAGCAACGGTCATCGCTGTAGTCCCATGAATTTATAGGCAATTTTTGCGTTTCATACATTTCACGGGGCCCAGCCTAAGGAATCAAATAGATTTACTTTTGAGTTTTGATAAGAGAGATTCACACATTAAAAGGAAGGAAATTATTGTAAAACCCGCAACTTGTTCGCAGATTGGCATGCTCAATACAGATCTCAAACACATAAATTGTCGATACACTTGAACGTCTTGTGCAACCCGAGATGATCCCTACGGCAAACAAAGAGTGCTTATTAACGTCGTTGACTTCATTTTTTCTAATTTTTTAGGGTGATCGTTGAGTCAAGTCTTTTTGATATCCTCTACGAATATTCGATCGAGACAATTCTTTTCAAGCACAGAGCTGCATGTTTGCGACGTGCAAGAGTCAAGACATTGTTTGGAATATCCAGCCAGTCCTTTCTTTATTACATTTTATTTCTCCGCGTCGCTCTGATCTCGAAAATATATTTTTCAATCTCACTGCGAAGTAGTTCATTCAAACTCGTTTAAGTGAACAACTTTTGTGCGTAGTCCTAGCGAACTTTCTCAAACCAAAAGCTTTCTGAGTCTTTGATCTTCGACATCCATTGAAAGGCAAATGAGTTTGAGAGATTGTATTGCTATGATAGCCAAGATGTATCTTGAAAAGTAAACCCTGGCCCGGAAGCCATACAAAAACTGTCCGACAATCTCCCTAATACGCCCACGTATCCATTAATTCCTTTGAATTTCCAAATATTTAGTAAACATCACTGAAACTTTTACAAACAAATGACATCCCATGTATCTACTCCTTCCATGCAGTGCCCCGGATATGTTTCTGGCGCTCGGGGACCCGTGGCCGGCTTCCGTCTTTCCGGGTACGACGGTCGTTCTCCTCTCTTCTCTTCAAACTGTCGATCTCAACCCGTTTGATTTGCTGGGCCTTCTTCACAACAGACGGCAAGTGTCTGTGGCGAGAAATACGTTTCACTTCTGGCATGTACTTGTAGCGCTCCTTCAACTTGTTGTCGTAGTTGAGTTTTGACTGTTCACGGCCCGACTTGACGTTCAGCCGCTCCGACGCATTGACTCGCCATAAGCGGATGTTGGCGTCGTCCGAGCCACTGAGAATGTATCGGTTGTCGGTGGTGAAAGTCACGGCAAACACACGCTGCATCCGCTTAGTATGATAGATCTCTCTCGAGTGGCCCTCGCGAGCCCTGAAGATCCGGATAGTCTTGTCGTAGGAGCCTGTGACAAGCTCCTTTCCTGTAGGACTGAAGTCCAAGTCGGTCACGGCACTCACGTGATCCTTGTATACGTTGAGCGACTTCAGCAAGTCACGCATGTCCCACAAGTAGGCGTTGTGGTCGTCGTGGCCCGAGGCAAAGTTGAACGGCTCCATTGGGTTCCAGGAGATCGCGTTGGCTCTCAAATTCGTCACAACCTTCTGCACGGGCGTGTTCGTACGGATATCGTATAAAACAATCGAGTTGTCGGACCCGCAACTGGCCACCACATTAGTCTCTGTTTTGTTAAACTTCACGTTGTTCACGTTGTCGGCACCCCACGAGAGATTGCTCAAGTAGTTGGTTCTGTTCATGTTCCACAACTGGATCGACGCACCGCCGGTCACAAACACGTCGTCGGTGAAATGGTGGTCCAAACCACTGAAGGCGTGCTCGCCTGCAAAAGTCTTAAGAAGGCCCGATGTGTTTCCCGATTTTCTATAGACGTCCAAGTCGTCGACCTCCTCGCCGAAATCCGCGCACTCCAACGACCACAACTTGACGCTTTTGTCGTCTCCACACGACAACATGCCTCTTCTTGGAGTGATGGCAAGACCGGTGACCATGCCGTAATGGGCCTTGAAGCTTAACGCCTCGTCACGTGAGCTCATGTTCCAGTACTTCACCACACCGTCGCCGGACCCCGAGGCGATCTGGTTTGTGGTTTTGAAGTTCTTCGAGATGCAGTACACGCCGTCCCGGTGGCCATCGCCCATCTGGCCTACAAATGGCTGTGCAAACATCCTTTCGAGCTTAGTGGCCGTCAACGCCCGCGTATATTCTCTTGCTCTTTCAAAAGGGTGAAGAGCAGGGTTCAAGTTTCGTGGGAGGGCCAGCTCCTGTGTGTTTCGGGCAGGCACATATGTGTCTGCCGACCTGCTAATAGTCTTTACTTTCATTCTTGGACCGGAGTATATTAGGTGTGAGGATAATAGGGTAAAGATACTGGTTCAAAAGAATCTTGTATGCGAATTGAGGTTCTTGCCTCTAAAATTCTTGCTCAAAAGTACACAGTTGTGTAATATGGTGGTCTGTGGCGACTAAGAATCTGCTCTGAAGATGGACTCTATCAGTGCAAAGTCAAGCGATGGAGATGAGAAGATGGTGTTTTTCCGATGATGCGCGCGCATTTGGGACGCCTCTTGTATGCACACCCACTGACGGCGGCCGTCGCGTGCGTCTTGCCTGAAGCTGATATAGAGTTACTAGGTGATTTGCATCTTGAGTTGTGAAGATACTATTGTAGCGAAACAACTGGAAGGGAAGAATTCGGTTTGATGTCTGTGCAGGGTACCTTGTATGCTATATGCGTGGTTTGCTAAGACATAGAAAAAGATTATTTCTTTGCATATCCTTAGGGCTACTCAGAACATCGAAACAGCTCGGTCTTCTGATAGGCAAATCTTTTTAAATGCGGAATTGCGGTAAAATACCATGTTTTTGTAACGAACAATTCTTTCAGAGAATCTTAGGTAAGGCTGCTAAAGGCTTCGGCGGAACGGTGGATTCAAGGGTGCCGAAGCTAATGTGGTGCTATGAAGGAGAATCGTCATAGGAATTCCTCGACCTGGTCCAGACAACTAAGCAGGAGAAATAAATATGCTACGATTCGTCCCTCGATTGCGAAAAATTTTCCTAAATCCGTTGCTCCTGTAACTTCAATCAGATCATCATGTTCTTGGAGCCCCGAATACTTGCTCGGCCTGTTTTCTTTACTCTGTATCAATCATTTAAGGGTTTGAAGGGAATTGAGAAACAACTGTTTCCATGTAATCCCATCCACGTCGTCTATGCTACATATTTACGGAAGCTTTTCTAGTCTATGAAAGTTGAAATGCATGAAGAGAAGCAGGAAATTCGGTTCTTTTCACCTTGCTAAGTGAGATTTGTCTTATTGTACAGCTCATTTCACTGTCAATTGCAGGCTCCTCACCGTCCTCACCGTCCTCACCGTCCTCACCGTCCTCACCGTCCTCACCGATCTCACGCATATCAACAGAGCCAAACGAAACTTGCGAATTACTTTCCTTATTTTCTCAACTGTTATTTTCTCGACTGTTACCTCGACTGTTACCTCGACTGTCACCTCGACTATCATTTCCTCGACTGTTAATGCTCCACTGCGCCTCACACGACACATATCTCTCTCTCAACATCTGTACCCAAACCCATCCATGGCTTTTGTGTAAGGAGTGTATTAGGGTAATTAGTTGATCTATAAAAAGACGCGTTGTACATGTATATATATTTTGAAAGGCTGCCCGCAGAATCGGCCACGGCAGCGTCCACCACATAAGTCCCGCTTATGCACTTCTTTGCGCTTATATGGTGATGTCTAACACCAAGCTCACGTCGTCCACGTTGGGCCGAGAGAGATCTTCCAAAAGGGGTAACAAGTCAAGCAACTCGTTGTCGTGAGTATCGCTGAACCAACTGGATATCGGCACCGAGTGTTGCGGATGGAAGATATACAGTGCCGGCGAGTTGTCGATGATGATCAGGTCCCGCAACGGGCGTCCGAGCTGCGACAAGTTCTTGATGAAGTTGCCCTGGAAACTGTAGCACGAGTCCCGAAACAACCGTTGGTGTACAGCATGATGGATGTCTAGTTTGTTCAAGAGCGGGTCGCCATACTTCGCCACAGACGCTGTGAACACCACCACCTCGTACCACTGCCCGACTTTCCTCAAAAACTCGTCCACTCCCGGCCGTTTAATAACGTACACGTGATGGACCTGGTCCTCGATCTCCACGGGGATGACAAAGTCGGCGGTTCGCAAGTACTTGAACGACAGGTGAACAAGCGTCTCGTCCAAGTCTAGAACAAGGCACTTCTTGTTGCCAAACCGCTTGATATCCTTCTTCCCTAAGAGAAAGCCTGTTTCTGGGTCGAACGACTGGTTCTCCTGGATGGCAGAGAGGTCAAAAGACGAGGCTTCTTCTGGCATATTGCTTTTTTCTGTGAACTGCTCTGGTTCCGCTGGATTCTCAGGCACACTCGCCACGATTTCTGAGTGTACGACAGGTTTATTCGGATTGCCCGATTCGTGCGAGTCGGGTGCCTCGGTTTTCGTGGAATCTAGCTTCGTGGACTCGTCGTTGGGCACAGTGAGCGTGTCACTCTCATTGACGGAATTTTCGTCGTCAAGCGCCGGTTTCGTGATCCCTATAGACGCTGTTTTCTGGGTCACGTGCTCGACGGTCCCATTTTGTTTCGAGGCCCCGGGCGCCTTTTTGGTATTTGCAGCATTCAGCGGGTTTGTCAGACGGGTTACGTTCCCACTTTTAGTAGGGCTGCTCCTGGTAGACGCTCGTCTAGGATGCTTGTCATCTGTATCGCTGGTATTGTCTCCTCCACAGCAGAGAAAAGATGTAAACAGACCCATGGCAATGAGGAATATGAGTGCTTGTGGTTGATTTTGCAGAGGAAATAAGATTCGTTGCCAAAGGGTAAGGCTAGTTCGTAGATGGAACTAATGAAACCGATGTAGTTATGCGTTTTCGGGCTCAGGTTATGCTCCGCGCGACACACAAAGAAGTTTCCTTGGTTAAACGATGTAAATAGAGCCAAAAGATTCTCTAGTATGTAGCAAGTCAACGGCAATGCTTCAACCGATTCCGAGACCCGATAATCTTGTGTTTGCTATGGAATAAATATAATGGCACACCCTCGCACCCAGGTATAGGCAGGTGACAGTTGCGGAGAATAAACGATTGGTTCTGGCGCTTCTGACTCGAAAAAGAACTCCCAATGAAAACCTAGGCTCAAAGGTCAAAGCTTAAGTACGAAATACACCCAAAAAAACAAGCGTGTGTGTGTGATTATCCCGTGTTAAAGTGACTCACCTAGCTGGTATAAATTGTTGTAGGTGGAAGTTGAGACTCTCGCGCAGACTCGACGAGCACTAGGCCCGGAAAAAAATTCCACGAGAGGCCCTCACGCAGACCCTCACGCAGAGTCTCGGGCAACTTTAATTTTGGGGCAGCGGCTGAGGTACTGAGAAGTTGGAACCGACAAGCGGGCCCAGGTTTTGATCTCCTCTTTTTAATTTGCTTATCAGTATGTGACTATTAGATATAATACTTTTTCTGTTCTTTTATATATATTTAATTTTTTTTGTTTTGCTTTAATTATGTACTTTTACTGTATGCCAAGTTCATCACGATATTTATCAGCAATTTCTACTGTTACTGGCTCCCGTTATCTCGTATCGCAGCTGTATCTCTCAGCCCATCGCCCAGCGCCTGTTTGGGATCCGCGGGCCAGAAGCGACGGTGAGGTGTTCGGCCTAGTGCCAGCTCCAGGGCCTGGGGCCAGCTTTTCGCGCCAGATTCGCGACAAATCGCACGGGCCACATGGAAACCACTCATGGAGCCGGTTGAAAGCCATCTAAGGCACGCCCGAAATAACCAGACACACTCCAGGCCCCCTTTGAATAATCATCAGGATTTGAATAATGGGGTGTTTGTTGCGGCATACAAACAATCGATAAAGCACCCTCTTTTCCGAAGAAACATCAATAAAGTATGGAAGCTTTACGAGCTCCTTATGGTGACTGTGAGAGTTCTGTGGTGTTCTTCTTTACTTTTGCGTTGGTCTGTGGTTCCAAAACGGGAATCTTGGGCCAGGCGCTTTCCCATGTGAAAGCGGAACGTGCTTCATTCTCGTGACGTTATCATTTGGTGATTATCGAACAGCCGTTTTTATTTAAATAAATTAATCCACATTAATTTGAAGTTTCGAGCTTAGCATCTCTTTGTTGAGTATATCATTCTTGGTTTATAGAAGCAATGCAGAGCTTTCGGGAGGAGAGTATGAGATGTAGCTGAAATTGTCTCTCACAGACAGTTCTGTATTCGACCGCAACTGTCACATTCTCGGAAAAGCCGCACGCGCACACGGCTCTGGCTCAAAACCTCAGAACTCTAAATTGAAAAAGCAAGAATGTAGTCTTGACTCCCGAGTCACCATGGTTTGAGTAAATGAAGATACTAGTTACTAGTAAAATCTACTATAATGGGCAATTAAGAGTCTCATCTATGAAAGTCAAAATAGCGGCTCTGTTTTTTTGTTCATTCTCGAGGGATACAGAACTCTTGATCCTAGTTGGGGATAAATTGTGTACCCATAACGTCTAGCGAGTGGCCCTAAAGGGACCGTTTTGTCAGGTTGGGCGAACCCCGAGGCAGGTTGTCGGAAACGCGAGCAAGACTGGGCGCACCAAGGTCACGTGATTCCTTTTTCTTCACTTGGTTCAATACTCAAACCCGCTGTCGTTAGCAGGGTTGGATCCAGGGAATGTTGGGAAATCTATTATAGCCAATCGATGCCAGCTGGTAGAGTTGTTTTTCTGTTTGCACTTTCTATATGTCTCAAGTTGGCCCAATCTTGCTTTTTCTTTATCCTTCGTCCTCTCTTTCTCTTTTGGTATAATATTCCAACGCGTTTTGTATGCGAACGCGCGCGTCTCATTACGGTCCATGAACCAGCCACCCAAAATATATGCGGTTCGCGCATCTGGTTTCAGCATTTTTAAACTTATTTCACGATTTACATTTTTTCGTTCATTCCCGCAAATATCTGGAAAAGGCGAAAAGTGATCAACCATATATTATAAATTTTAGACACCCAAACAAGCCAAACACTAATTTCCCAAACTTTGGATAAAACTTCACACTACTCCTACACGTCCTTCTTTTCAATCGGTGCACGGATCCAGTAGAGGCTTCATCCGAACCCATCAACTCAATCAAGACCTGTCCTACACATCTTAAATAAGCGAAGCACAATTTTTCTTGCTATGATGAGCCACACGACGCCAAAAGGTATACCGCAAACACCCCCGGCAAGCACTCGGAAAGGCCATGGCGCAAAGCCCGTGCCCAAATTTCAGCTCCCAGATTCAACACCAGAGTCACATTCTAGGACAGGTCACGTGCAGCTTCAAACACCAGCTACTACCCGTAAGAAGCCATTTTCATTGACTCCGCATGCTGGTCTAGGGCCCGAGCAAGGTACGACATTGTTCCCGCCTTCGCCTGACTTCACGCCGCAGAGATCGCCCCGCTCTAAACGGAAAAAGCTCAATTTCGAGAACATTTTGCCGCTGACAGACTCGTTTTCTGTTCTTTTGCCAAACCACGGGTATGTGGGAAGCGGGAGAAAGCACATGGACGCGTTTGCTGGGCTACGGAAACTGCATGAGCCGCTTGATCTGGCTGAATTGTTCAGACTCAACAAGAACTTGGAGTTTGAACAGGATGTCTTGGAAAGTCCTACGAAACGGGGCCGGCCCCGCAAAAGCGTGCCTCTAACGCCAGGAAAACAACTTATCACAGAAGAGAAAGTACGCAGTTGGCACGGGAAATCCTTTGGTGGCCATTTCTCTTCTGACGATGAAGTTTCTGACACTGAGAGTCTGGGCTCAAAAACCTTAGCAAATCCGTTTTTGGACTCACAAAATACAGGCCAAGGTGCCTCTGCGACAGCATGGGGATCCAAGAAAACCAATCCTTTTACTGCCAGTGGCCCCAAAATTGACTATGCCACCCATATGGAGTTAATAAACCACCGTACAGGAGAGCGAAGGATCGAGTCATTGCTGGAGGAGCAGCAGAAGTTTAAGCCGAAGAAACTCAATTTTACAGGGATTTGAACTATTTTTTGGATTTCATTGGCTTCACATTTTGTATTCGAGAAAGGCTCATTTTCATGTGTCAACCCATATTTTGTCTCAGTGGTGAATGGCAGGCTAATCACCATTGGCCAGACCTATTTTGAGTGCATCTATAGAAGCTCTCGACTAGTTTGAGCGCAAACACTCGTGTATAATATTGTTATTAAGTATTGGATATTGATGATTGTCAAATGTGTTAGAGAAATCAAGAAAATAAAAGTTCCAAAACAAGATACGCTTCAAAAAAATTCATATGCTAATACTTTTTGAAAACCAACCAAAGGGGCCTTTACAATCTTGACTTCTGTGGAAATTTCCCAGGCAAAAGCTCGGCACATAATCAATCATCTGATAAATGGATGATTCTTTATGAACTTGAATTAGGTGCGTCCCAGCGTCACTTTCGAAATGGATACGTGATGAGAATTTCAATGTATTTCAAAAAAAAATAGACTACATGTTGAGAATGGAAATCGGCCCTCGTTTGTCGATGGTGACTTACTTAAGGGTACTTCAAATCAATCCAGACGCTCTCCAAGAGCGCAAGAACCATACATGCATTATATTCCGATATGATACTTGTCATTTCTCGATGTTAGGCTTTCCGTTTATTGACGTTATGTTTGTCAATCATTGCTAAATTTGCTCAAACATCGGAATCATGTCGGCCAATATAATCTCAAAAAATAATACGAGTTTGCTGGGAACGGAATGTCTCGGAGTCAATACGAAACAAGTTTATCTTTATTTTTGCAATATACAACAGATCAAAACTGGCCGATAAAAAAGCTGCGGGCCGGTACAAGTTTGGTCTGATGGTCTTGTAGACAACACTCTTATACAAACCTCAGTCAGAAGAGTGTGGATCATACTTAGAGCTTTGAATGAAGCTAAGTATTGGACCGCGGCACAATAGCAAGAACGGTGTACAGAAAGTCATACCAAACACTGAAAAGCCATATCACAATAATCCTAACAATGCCTACTTATATGGTCATTTTTTATGTTATCAAAACATGACAAACTCAACACTGAATAAAAAAAAAAGCAAACCCTTAGTTGATCTTGATGATTGTGGCCCATCGTGCCGGTGACATCAACCGCGACAATGGGACTTATTGAGTTGTAGTACTTCGAAACACGCTGATAAAGATTGATGAAAATCATACACAAATTTGCAAGACCTTTACTTCGCAATCAAACAAGAAATTAGTGGCACGCTTTAAGCACTCGCTTGAACCTGTAGTGTAACTACTACCCTGCCTCATCTATTTGAGTTAGACGACTGATTCGATGCAAAAGGACTTGGCCTAGTGTCGCTTCCCAACAACATTAAAATAAGGAATCCCCGATTGATATCACCTACTCTTAGAGTCTCTCAACGTAAATAAACTTCTCATTTACACACCCTGTTATCAATATTTTCCTGTAAATACTCAACATAGCAAAACACTTAATTTGACCCCACGGGCTACATGTTCCAGGGCTCCTGCATCTGCCAGCTACACCATCAACATCGCGCGCGGTCTTTACTGAGAACCGATACTTGCGTCTTCTGGTCCAAGCAAAAGCACACTCAACCCTCCTTCAACCTCTCCAACTTGCCCCGAAACATGTCGATTCCAGGCTTTTCAGCGCCATTGAGTCTCGAGGAACAACCTCTGGTGGTGGAGGTCACGGTGCCGGCGCGCGCAGAGTGGCGTTTCGAGTGTCCTTTCAAGCTCGTCATGAAAATCAAAATCACCCATGGAGTGGCCGAGGTCTTCGGCACAGAGCTCCCGAACGACGTCGAAATCCGGCTCACGGGCTGCAAATACGCGATCTATGCGCCACTAGCCGACGGCTGCCGGCTCCAGTACGAGGTGAGCGCCAACAAAGACGAGCTCAACATCTCACACGAGGAGGCGAAAATCGCCGAGTACCTCAGTGACGACAGCCCCGCGCTGCAGTACACAAACTTGCACTTTGCTCTCGAGATCATGCGGCAGGAGGCGGCCGCGGACGCCCAGAAAAAGGGGCCCCGTGTGCTTGTTCTAGGAGGCGCCCAACTGGGAAAGACCGCCCTCGCCAAGACTTTAGCCGCTTACGCGCAGAAAATGGACCGCGTGCCGCTTTTTGTAAACCTTGATCCAAACACAGGGGTCTTTTCCGTGCCTGGGTCACTTACAGCGACGCCCATCAGCGACTCTTTTGACCTCGAGTCAGTGAATGGGTGGGGCGGCTCCACGACGTCTGGCGCCACGGCGCACAACCCAAAACAGCCTCTTGTCAAGAGTTTTGGGTTCTATGAAATCTCAGAAAATGTGGATTTGTATAAACACCAGGTGGCGCAGCTTGGCATTGCGTGTCTTACTAGAGCGTCTGAGGATCATCAAATACGGACGGGCGGGATCATCGTAGACACGCCACGGCTATCGATGAAAGACTCGGCAGTCATAGAAAACATCGTGGCCGATTTCGATATAAACATTATTGTTGTTACGGGCAGCGACCGGCTTGCTGTTGACCTCCAACGGAAGTTCACACATAAGATTGCCAAACAGGCTCTAGACGTGGTGAAAATGCCACGGAATAGCGCCGTTGCGGAGGTGGACGACGCCTTCGTACGCAAGGCTCAGGAAGATACGATTAAGGAGTACTTCAATGGAAATTTCCGTACACGCTTGCTGCCTTATAAGACGGATGTCGACATGAGCAACTACACCATTTACAAGGCCGTGAAGCTGTCTGAATACGCGTCGCTGATGGCGTTTCTCCCGGCAGGTGATCTGTATACTGCCGAGGACTATGGGGAGGGTGAGCTGAAGAAGGAAGAGTCTTCTTTGGACAAGTATCTCATTCGCCTTGAGGAACCCAACAGCTCGAATTTGGAAAACTCCATCATTGCCATCACACAGGCCCCAGTGCTCGCCAACGGCAAGGTTTCGCCACGTGACTTGCTCAACGCCAGCGTTTTAGGCTATGCTCACGTGTCAAAAGTCGACGATGCAAAGAACAGAATGTCGTTGTTGTTGCCCTTCCCGGGCCAGATCCCTCGAAACGTGCTCATTGCCACCAGCATCGGGTACACGGAGTAAGGGTGTTGGCCTTGGACAGGTGTGCAGATATGATCTTTACCCAACTATGGTGACGATATAATGGTGGCGATGCCCCGCGCTGATAGATATTGACGATGAGGCTTGATGATGAGGCTTCGTGATGAGGCTTTACGAAGCGGATTGGCGAAGGGCATTCGACGAAAGGGATTCGATGAAGGTGGTTCGACGAAGGTGATTAATAGAATCCGTTTTTGATGGGACATGAAAGGGCTTGGAGTTGCCAGGTCAGACTCTCAAGTTGCTTCGAGGGCCGCTCCAGCAGAAGTCCACCAAGCACACGAGAACTGGAAGCTTTATCGAAACGATGTGCGTTTGGCCAGGATAGAAAAACTTAGGCCTCTTTTTTCATCAAGCTGGGGCTTCGCACGGTCGAACGTGTCGAAAGCTACTCCGACTAGGCAAAACAAATCTTGCAACTACGCTCTCCTGTAAGAGAGAATGATTTCAATCGCATGTTTTGCAAGAATCCGAAGTGAAGAATAGACTCCGCAGATTCAGAAAATTGCTATCACCATGCGTGGACATTTGATGAGTTATTCAACACCTTTGCGCCTCAAGGATCCAGGGCAAGCCTTCCATGAGCTGAAGATGACATCTATCGGATACACACCGACTTACTTGCCGAATGCTCAAAAGTTAAGGAATCCTTACTCTTAGGATGAGACATTTATTGAAAAGTTGGACACACGGTACGAGTGTATTCATGAAAGTCAGAGCACTGGACAGCACAGAAGACATTATGCTTTCTATATACGCATCAAAAACCATGATGGCGATCTGATTTATTGTAATTAAATAAACATGAACATTCGAAGTCAGCAGGCCCACCCTTATCAAATCTCTTACAAAGCATTTCATCAAGCATTTCATCAAGCATTTCATCAAACCTCTTACTTAGTCACTCGTTAGGCATCTCATTTCTCAGCAAAATTGAACATGGCTGGACAAGACATAGTGCCCCGACTCAGTCAAAAGGCATACGCTTATTCGCTTGAGACGCCGCCACTGCGCTCGGAACCTTGATCCCACAACAATCTCCCCACGTATTGATACTGTCCCTGGCGTGCACGTGACCACAGCCGTCCTCCTCGTGTTCATCCTTGTGGCCCGTCAACCCGTCTGGAGCAGGAAACAACTCGCCAAACATGATGTGCTGCACTATAGGAAGCTTGCCAAGGACTTCTGCACGATACATTTTGATCATGCCATCCGAGATCTTCACCCACAGCTTGGCAGACGAAATGTCGTCCAACATAGGCGAGTGCCAGCGGAGACTGGCGCTGGATCTTTCGACCCCAGGCACAGTTTTGATCTCGTTGATGAACTGGATGCACTCCAAGTACATGTATTGCCGCCACAAGGACTCCACGAGCTCCTTATTGTGGATCAGCTTGGGCTTCATATGAGGATGAGTCTTGAGCTGGGCTGCGCCAAATAAAAACGGGAGAAAGTGGTAGTCGTCGAGCCCCCATACGCCATGAGACCCTGCAGGCTCGAGCCAATACGTTTTCTGTAGCAGGCGCATGATCGACATGTACTTGGTGAAGACTTTCACGATCACCGCAGTGTAATCTGAGTCCACAAGAATACCTGTTTTGTGAAGAGTATATAGAAAAAGGATAAAGTTGAGTTCGTGGCCGGACCCGTAGTCGATTCTGGTGCGGTTACCCCAGGACTCTGTGAAGTATGTCAGCATTTCCGAGGAGTACTGTTTTGTTTCAGAGGTGCACAAGTCGGCGATCCAAGAGGGCGAATGGGCTTGCACGTCGTCATAGAAATCACGGAACTCTGGTTTGCCAAAACGGGAGATCTCCACATCTTTCACAATTGGGTGCGCTTCGACGGCCAGTTCAACTTTTCCCATTATACTTAGGAGTGAATCAATAGTCTCTGATTTGGCCACAGCAGCGTCATTTGTGACCCCGACAACAGACTTCTGGAGCTCTTCTATAAAGGAAACAAGCAGGTTATAGCTTGGAGACGCTGTCCAAGTGGCAAGGTCGGCTTGCAGCACAATTTTCTTTTCCATTGTGGTGAATCAGGGGGAATGTAAAGGTGGTTTGCAGTCGTTTAGAATGACTATATGAGTTTAATCGGGACGATGAAATATAAATTGGATGATCAAGGAGGATATCGTGAGTGTTCTTTAATTTGAGCGGTATTTCCAATGTTCAGAGTTTTACTGTTCAGAATTTTCGTACCCTATATTTCAGGTGTTTTTAATAAAAGTTGTAAGAATAAGTCAGTAACCAGATCATTACCTCTAGGGTCTATGGCCTCTGGCCTCTGGACATGTATGGGCGCGGTGCGGGTTCTCAAATTTCGTGAAGGCAACAATAGAACATGCTGTGAGAGTCTGTGAAATAGTACGCCAAAGCAAATAAAAAGAGCTTACTGTTCCCAGATAAAAGAATAAGGCTGCTAGAGAGATTTTTAATTAGAATTGGTGTCCTCCAAATTTCTTGTGTCATGTATTTAGCCTCACATTCTTTACCTGCTACAGTTAGATGCCCTCAATTAGGGCCGCGCCTATTCTGATCATTCGTGCTGGCAACTTTACCTAAGAGATTCATGTATTTTGCCCTTTGGTTGCAAGGAATAAGTGTATGCTTACTGACTGACTTTTTGGTGCCAAGAATTAGAAGCTGTCATTAAAAAACCAGCCATCTGAAGAGAGAAGAAGAGAAAAGAAATACGGAGATGTAGATGCAGACGAAGGGATTGATCATATCTGGTATAAAATCCCACCTTATAATGGTAGCCCAGAATTCACTGTCTACGCTCGTCTCACGTGACCCTGCAAGCGAAACCTAGCTCACCGCGCAGCTGAGAGCCTGTGACTGTGAAGGCTGGTGGAATTGCGCCCAAAATAATAAATCTAACCTCCGCTGATTCTTTGCAACAAAACCCTTGAAAGCCAATTTCTCGTCGCTTTGCTCTTAAAACTCTCACAAACTTACTTCGAAACCCTTAAATGTCCACAAACGGGTTGCTTGTCTATGGCCAGCAGCGAAAACAGTTTCTCCAAGCTGTCAATCGGTCGGCCCTTCTCAAGTCACTATGGAGTCAACAAACTGCCCAGTCAGTCAATGTCCCGTCGACGCTTCCGCTTCACATGCTGCTGAAACAGGAGATATACCTGCAAGTCGCAGAAAACAACAAAGGAAAGTCCTCTGTCGAGGTCAAGGCTCGTCAAGGCTTTGCCTATGCAAAGCAATTAATGATCTTCTATAAACACGGTGTTTCTGCCGTGTGGAAGAACCAGAAAAAAGTGAAAGTTCTCAAGAATCTGAGCTTTCAGATTCCTGGCTCGCTTGACCGTACAGGCCGTGAAGTCGCCATCAAGATCTCGGGCCCTCGTCCACTCACAAAGTTTTTGGCTCAGCAATTATACATGAATCTAATGGAAAACACAGCTGAAATGAACGCCACGAGAGGAGACGTGGTGAAAGCGGGGATGTTTACAGAACCGTCATATTCAGAGAATCTCTTTAAGATGTCACGTGCCGACTTCCAGTTGCTTCGCCGGACACCGCCGGATTTCCTCAAGATCCCGCTTTTCGCCGTCATTTTCACGATTTTCATGGAAATGACGCCCGTGCTATGCTATGCATTTCCAGAAGTCACGCCCCTGACATGCGTTCTTCCTCTGCTTCTCCCTCGGATCTGGCGCACTCAGCCCATGAAGCAGTTGGAGTCCAATATCACCCAAGCTAAGATCGGCCTGGTGGAAGATTACCTGATGAAAACTGCCTACAACTTACCAGCAGATCACGTGCGGCTTTTGTGTACGTCATTACGGTTGAAAACTAAGTATATTCCCACGCTGTTGTTCCCCGAGTTCGTGCTCAGACAAAGGCTCCACGACTATTTTATTTATTTGAGTGTGGACAATTACTACTTGAGCGGGTTGAATGGCGACGGTAACGTGTGGAATCTCGACACCCAGGAGCTCGTTCTTGCGTGTTTGGAGCGCAATTTGGTCAGTGACTGCAAAGCTTTGGTAGAAAAGTTGAGCACGGGGCCCTTGGGGGAGAGAACGGAAGCTTTGGATGAATTGCGCTTCAAGCTTTTGCGTTTTGTAGCTGATTTCCGTTCCACAAATGTTGGATATTTGGGAGTCGCACACTTATTGGAGAAGCCAGATGTCATGGCGATTCAGAAGTGGAGGCAGGAGACGGAGAAGAAATGAGAGGAAATGAGAAGAACTGAGAAGAACTGAGAAGAACTGAGAAGAACTGAGAACAAATGAGAAGAAATGAGCAGAAATGAGCAGAAATGAGCAGAAATGAAAACAAATGAGAAGAAATGATGAAGCCAAAATAGTTTGCAGTGGATGGCTGTAAGCTGACTTGGCAAGCATATATCATTTATTCAAGAGATCATTGTGGAATGACAATGAATGAGAAGGAATGTGAATGAGCAGTCTGTGAGTGGAGAAGAACAACTCACAAACTCTCTCACTTCTCATATGGACTCTAGATAAAAGTCACCGGAGGAGCTGGCATCTATGAAAGCTACATGCATATACTCAATGAACTGAGGCGTTCCCTCTTTGTGTATCCTGATCCGCATGAAAATATTATTTAATAAATCGCAATGTCACGATATGTCCAAAGATGAGCATAAGAACGCCGAAATACATTGCAGAAATACTTGGTCAAGCGGACCTGAGTCATGGGGATCCTAAATTTTAGGGTTGTCTTCTTTTCGTCTTTAGCTTCTTTGGAAAATTTCGTGGGAAGTTCGGCGCCAAGCTTAATTTAAGTGAATCTCACAAATTTGACTCACGTTTTTTGTTACTTTCTATCATTTAGAAAGAGCACAGATCTACGCCATTCGGGATGTCAGAAGTGCCTTTTATAAAATCAAGACTTTTCGCACCACGAAAAATGAATAACTCACTTCAAGTTTAACGAAGTTCACAAATACCATAAATACCACCCTGTGCCGCCCAATCATAAATTTATAGCCGTAAACTGGAATTTGGATCTGAGGCGCACTTCTCGAAATTGGATCTTTAAGACCATAAGAGACCTGAAAAGAAGGCATCATGTCAACGGTTCCTTTCAAATCATGAGCACTGTAAATTTGAGGAATTAGAGGTCAAGTATACAGAAAAAAAAAATTGTTTATTTTCTAACAGACTTCTCCATCTACTTTGTGCCTCCCACCTATCTGTCTCACCTTTGATTTCCCTCACTTGGCAGCAGCGCACTTTTAGTTCCTGGTCATGTGACCACTACAAACTTATTTCACATCCATACAAGGCATCTTCAACCCCGCCAAAACACATCAACCACCTGATTTCTTGGTCTGGAAAATGGCGGACGCAAAACCCCCGGCCCCAAAAGCCACCACGCCCATAAAAATCACTAGCCCGGGCTCCTCCGAACCCTCGTTCACCGTAGACGAAATCGTCACGGGATGTAAGGTGTATGTGTTCAAAGAAGACGGAAAGAGGCTCGCTGAAATCTTGCAGAGCCACGTGAAAAAGGGCCAGAAAAGGTTCTACGTGCATTACCAAGACTACAACAAGCGTTTGGACGAATGGGTGGCCGAGGATCGCATAGACTACACCGTGCCTTTGATCATGAAGGAAGAAGAGGTCGAGGAGAAGAAACCCCCAAAGCAGAAACTGAAACTGAAGCTGCAGCTGCTGAAAAAAGGTGCCGGGTCGCCGGAAACAGCCGGGAAGGGCAAGGCCGACGAGTTGGATCTCGATGACTTGAATGTACAGGGCCTCAAAAGACCCGGAGAAGAGGATCTGCGAGAAGACGAAATCAAGAAACTAAGGACCGGCGGGTCAATGATCCAGAACCACTCGGAGGTGGCGCGTGTGCGGAACCTCTCGTCGATCATCTTGGGCCAGTTTATCATTGAGCCGTGGTACTTCTCGCCATATCCGATCGAGCTCACGGAAGAAGACGAGATCTATATCTGCGACTTCACATTGCTGTACTTCAGCTCCCGCAAGCAGTTTGAACGACACCGGGCCAAATGCCTGATGAAACACCCGCCGGGAAACGAGATCTATCGCGACGAAAAAGTCAGTTTCTGGGAAATCGACGGCCGCAAACAGCGCACGTGGTGCCGCAACTTGTGTCTTCTTCTGAAACTCTTCCTAGATCACAAGACGCTATACTATGACGTGGACCCGTTCCTCTTTTACATCATGACGAAAAAACTGCCACAGGGACACCATGTGGTGGGGTACTTTTCCAAAGAAAAGGAGAGCGCAGATGGATACAATGTGGCATGTATCATGACGCTTCCGTGCTACCAAAAAATGGGATACGGCAAGCTCTTGATCCAGTTCTCATACATGCTCTCGAAGGTCGAGCACAAAAACGGGTCGCCGGAGAAGCCGTTGTCTGACTTGGGCTTGTTGTCGTACAGAGCATATTGGACTGACGTCATAGTCAAGCTACTAGTGGAACGTGCCAACCCACATCTTTGGAAGGAAAACAACCCGCAACGGGAAGACAAGGAGACAGCTCTGCCGCCGCCGCGCACGGCTGCCGGCCCGCTGGAAATCACCATCGAGGAAATTGCAAACAACTTATCCATGACCACGACTGATGTGCTCCATACACTTGCAACGCTTCAAATCATCAAGTATTACAAAGGTCAGCACATAATTGTCATCACCGAGCAAATCATGATCTTGTACGAGAAAATGATGAAGAAGGTACGGGAGCAGAAGAAGCATGAGCTTGATCCACAGAAACTAAACTGGCAGCCGCCATCGTTCACCGCCAACCAGTTGAGATTTGGCTGGTAGGGTTGTTATTGGCAGAGGTTGGACGATGGAGTGGTATTTTTTTGTTTTGGCCTTTCATTTAGTATTTTTGGAAGTTGGAGGATAGCTTTGTCTCTTAAGAGCCCGTTGATCGCAATGTGGATGGTCATTGTTCGCTAGTTTCAGATTCTGATGCAGCGGATGAAATAAGTATTTCGTGAGGAAATTGTATTTCTTGCCACGTCATTACATTTCGAAGATGATGATTTTCGGAGCACTTGCGGGCCATCAAATATATCCATCGCCAACTGACTTTAACACTGAAAAGACTCAACTCATCCATTATATAACGGTTTGGCCAAACGATGATAAATGATCATTTCCTGCGGGTTTTCTCCTAACATTCTTTCATGCTTTAGTTTGCTTCTTGTTCCATCCTGCTTCATCTTGCTTCATCTTGCTTCATCTTGCTTCATCTTGCTTCATCTTGCTTCATCTTGCTTCATCTTGCTTCATCTTGCTTCTTTCTCCCTTTGCTTCATCTTGCTTCACCTTCGCTCGTGCCTATCATTAATTTCCTCTTATTCTCTTTACATTTCTCCTTCTCCAAGGCTCACCGAGGCTCCTCGCATATCACAGCCATACTCACTCAGTATTGCCCCAAATTTTTATACTCTTGTCGTTTTCTCCTGTGATTAAGCGCATCCCCAGCATATCAAACGCAGACGCATATATGATCAGAGACTCTGTGCCCGGAGAAGGCTTTGTTTCTGTTTTCTGCAAGAGCTTTCCGGACTCGTAGTCAAAAAACTGCATGCGCCCATCGTTGTATCCAGCAAACAACTCGTTTGTGGCCGGGTTCACAGATAACGTATTGATGATGTTTCCCATGTCACGTGGCCCGTTTTCCTTGTGTTCGAATTGATGAAGAAGCTGGCCTCCGGGTAACACCCACTGCTTGATGTTGCCGCTGGAGTCTGCAGATACCATCGTCAGCTCATGTGGGTGCATCTGCATCAGCCGAATGCCTTTAGTGTGGTGGGTCAAGGTCACGTGCGCCCTTTGTTTCCGGAGGTCCCAGAGTTTGACCGTCGAGTCCATAGACGCCGAGCAGATTTGCGGGTCGCCTGTTTGTGTCACAAGACTGGTCACGTCGTTCCGGTGGCCCGTGAGCACCATGACCTGGGTGCGTGTACGGATATCCCAGACCCGAATGGCAGAGTCTCGACCTGCACTGAACAAAAGGTCCAATTCCGGATGGAGGGCCAAGGCGTAGATGCCGCCGACGTGGCCGTGGTAGTCTCTGATCTGACACCCTGCCGCCGAGTTAGTGCGCTCCAAGTCCCAGCAACGGAGTGTTTTATCTTCAGACCCAGAGAACAAATAAGGGTGTCTTTTGGATACAGCGAGAGCTCTCACACCCATGATATGCCCCGGCACAGTGGCCTTGACGGCGCCCGACGCAAGGTCCCAAATCTTGATTTGTGCATCTGCCAGTCCGGACGCAAACCACGCGTTTGTGACGGGATCAATGGCCAAACTACGGACCCATCCTTGATGAGCACCAGCGAGCACTTTTCGGAGCTTCCAGGGCGACGCAGACGGGCGTTTTTTAGTGGAATCTTCTAGAGCTTCGGGTCCTGTGGACAGTTTCAGCAAAGATGTGGTTTCTTGTGCTTTGAAAGTGTCTGTTGTGGTGTTATTTATGGGGTCAGAGGAGATAAGCTCTTGGTCATCACTCATATCTATATCCTGTTTGGCATTGGCCAGAACCCGGCTAGAATTGCGATACATAGCGTCGAGCTTAACGCTGGTGTAGATAGCTTCGCTAAGATCATCTCGCGGTAGAAAGTTTTTATTCAGTTGCATGGGTATAGGGTGTAGAGTGTAGAGTGTAAAGTATATTTATTTGTTTTTTGAGTGAAGTGGTTTAGGGTGTTGAATATGCGGGGCCAGGTTTAGGGCCAGTGCTAGGGCCAGGTCTAGGGCCAGTGCTAGGTTTAGGGTGAAGCTATGGGGCCAGATGAAAAGGCCGGGTCCAGGGCCTGAGCTGAAAATGTGATGGGGCCACGCGCGTTAGCATAAGGGCTCGAGTTGAACCGTTGAATTAAAGTAATGAAAGGCCTATTCTCATTAGAGATTTTATACTATTGTCGAAATATACTTGCACGATTAAAAATGCTTCTTCGACTATAAATTAATGATGCTTTTATTGCAACATGAAAAAATTCGCTTGTAGTGCCGACTTTACTCACTTGCAAAACGCTCTCAACATTCACATTGCCACACTCAATTTTGTCTCACCCAACTCGCCCTAATTTACCCTCAAGATTGGCTTTGAGGCCCGCGGCCCTAAGAGGAATTAATAAAAAGCTCTTTGTATCACATATACCTCGATATTCCAGCAGCATTAGATTTTTCAATCTCTCATAAGAATGACCCACTCAATCATGAAAGATTATTGAGCAAGTAGTATTAAAATAAAAATCGCGCCTAGGTAGGCAAGTTTAAGTTTCAAGTATACTCATATGGCCCTGATTTCTTGTGGCTAAGTTGGTCCGCGAAATATCGGCCCAACCTGTAGCCGGCTCAGAACCTTGGATGCCCTTTTGCTCACTTGGAGTAAATAAGAATACCCCACAATTTCATCGCCAAAATCGCCAAGACTGAAAGAGAAAAAAAGTCGAAAGATTGACACGCATTCGGACTCAAAGAATTAATTGCTCAATAGAAATTTGGAAATCGAAGCCCACTTATTCTCAGTTACAGCTCGCGTCTTACTGATCGACTCCACTCTAACACGGATTCTCTCTTTCGTCATTTGCATGGACAAAACCCACCAAAAGAGCTTCCCGCTCACGAAATGCATATATGAGCAAATAAATAGTTCTTCTTGTCTATATACAAACATCCAATTCTTGCCCCAATGCCTATCAATTCAAGCCGTCGAGGACCTGGAAAATGATACTCTAGAGATTGGGTTCTCGAAGAAACTCTACCTACAAATCTTCACAGAATGCCACTCTTTTTTCAATGGAAATTATCCAACAACAGAAGAAATACTTTCCATGGATAAGTCTGGTCTCCAGCACACATATCTTGCAAGCTTAGCTCTTTTGCTCACCACAAATGAGTATTCCACGATATGGAGAGTTCACGAGCATGTTGTATGGGAGTTGACGCGCAGATATGGCGAGATCTGGGCCCAGAAAGACTTCAGCTTTTGCATAGCTTTAGCGACCTCGAGACTTGACAAAGTCAACAAGAGTTCACCTTTATGGCATTGGCTCCGAAAATTGTCAATTCTATTCGTATTCCGCGAGTTTGAGCCAGAAAAGTTTTCATTGCTTGTGAAGCAGGTCCTACGATCTATGGAAGCGCATTTGGCCAACTATGCGGCTGGATTTACATTGATCTGGCTCGTGCAAGTGGCTCGAAATACGGGCTTTTGCATAGATGAGAGACTTGTGATTTCAATTGTGCGAGAGAAATGCCGACAGAAGCTCGGAGATATTCTGATGTGGACATGTTTCGGCCGTCTATTGTCACTCGATCCAGCGCCTTACGTCGTTTCATCATACAAACTTCTTTCGGACCAACTAGTACAAATACAAATGAAGGTGTTGTCTCCAACTAAAATAAATACACATCTGGTCGAGAATGAGCCAGCCAGGAAATACACAAAATCAGATGACACAGAGAAAAGAAGTCTGGTGAAATTTGTTTCAATCGGTACACAGGAACGAACGGAAACTGAACGTGTTCTCCAAAGTGAAGCTCTTTCTGAGATCAAGTGGCTTCTCGATATTAGGTGCTCGAAGCTCCTGCCCTATATCCACATTCTACAGGGCATCGAAAGTAAAAACAGAGCAAGAGATTTGATGAGGGCTGAGTTGGACCCTTTATCTGTTTCTCCGGCGAGATCAGAGCAAGAGTCACAATTCTACACTACGGTAGCACAAGTCTTAGACAAGTTGGAAGGTTAATATAATTATACAGTGCGCGGGTTTCAAAATTAAGGCCATCCATGGTGGCCTATTCACGATGAGCATTGATTTTGTTTCAGAGACAAATTTACATCCATAACCTTTGGAATTTACTCTTAAGATCGCGAATCTAGTGACTCGTCAATTTTGAACACCAGCTTCGTTTGAAAAGAAAAAAACATTGAAATAAAATTCATTTACCTTAACCTCTATTTTTTAGGTTATAGGGTTCTCGCCTAGACACCCGTGCAGTTCAATACCGTGAGAGGCGCATTTGATCCAGAAGGTGCGAGATCAATCGAGTCAAACCAAAGGTTCCAACTACTTATTCGAATATACCTTCACAGACCACAATGGTATGCAAAATTAAACATAACGCCTCGTCTCTTTTCCTCTTAGACTAACACAAGTAGTTGAAAATCCGCCAGCTCCAGAAACAAAAACAGCAGGAAAAGGCCCAGCTGCTGAGTCCTCAAAGTTCAACAGTAGAAGTTCATGGAAAAGTGTCTGCCGCTCAGATCCGATTGCAAAAGGACATCACCGAGCTCGAGCTCCCCCGACTGATTGCGATCAGCTTGCCGAATCTGCAAGATTTGTTCCACTTCAACATAGAGATCTGCCCCGTGGAAGGCCATTATAAAGGTGGCCGGTTTCGGTTCAAAGTCGAGATTTCGGAGAATTACCCGATCGACCCGCCCAGGATCAAATGTGTGCAGAAAATATACCACCCCAATATCGATTTGGACGGCAACGTGTGCTTGAACATATTGCGTGAGGACTGGTCGCCTGTTCTTTCGCTAAACGCCGTGCTCCTCGGTCTCAACTTCCTCTTTTTGGAGCTCAATCCGAACGATCCGCTCAACAAGGAGGCCGCCAACGCGTTGGTCAAAAA
>JAJLZY010000088.1:0-46319 GCA_030564885.1 Metschnikowia kofuensis (nom. inval.)
AAGGAAGAACATGGAGAAAAAGAAGAGGCCAATTTAATTCATTTGGACTTGAATTACTTGCATTTTTTTCCAGATAAAAAAAAGTTCGGAAGGGTTTGAGAAAATGTTCGAGAGATCGTTTGAGTTTGGCCTAATAGTGTGAGCTAGTTTCAAGAGACTTGGAGCATTCCTCAGATCACGTGTGAAGTAGCTTTATGCTCAGTGCTGTGGAAAGAAACCTTTCGCTTCCCTCAAAATTAAGTAAGGTGTCTTAATGCACGCACTCGATAATGCAAGGCGTGGTGAGAAAGTCATGGTTCAAAATTAAGAAAGAATTTGAATCGGGCTTACTTTGGATTTATTCAAACTGCGGTATTTTCATGAATTTGCACCTGTTTATTGGGCTTTATCGATCGTGTAGGCACGGCATTTTCTTGTAGGCCTATAATAGCGTGCGGGCACTTCTTTGCTAGCTCTCTGTGTGCGAGCTATTTGCATCAACACGGGGCACAAAAGGCAGGTTTATGTGGAGCAGAATTTAAAATGATTTGAGAAAGAGACAACGTTTTTTTCACGAAGAAATGGGTTTCATGAGTCGAGGACCAAGTCCAAATTTGTGCTACCGTGGATTCCGGGTTTTATCAGAATTTAAACTTTTTTTCGATAAGGTTTGACATTATTATGTGAGCCTCTTCTCGGACGATTTCAATCTCCACTCTTCATTCCTCGTGCCTTTCTATGCTAGGAAGTACGCAGGAGCTACTGAAAATAGCACCTTGGGTCGAATATCTAAGACTTACAAGATACAGAAAACTGTGTTTATATAAATTTTGGAATTTTGCGATGGAAACTATGTTGGAAGTCCTCTGTTGGACTCTCGAAAGGATTCGCTATGACCGGCTCACAAGCAGACAAGTGACTAAGAAATATCAACTTGCTTTCCGTCCCGAGTAGCAGCCATTCGACTTATTATCCTCCTCTTCTTTTTTTTGTCTTTCGAGGCCTGTTGGCACCAACTAACATCATTGGGGTCAAAGTGTAGAAGTCTCGTCTGAATTTTACATCAACAGATTATTGAAGCTGACTATGGAGCTCAAATTGTCAATAAAACTCCAGTGCTTATGGTGTAAGTATAATTCCTCCTCCAAATATTGACGTCTTACTCTACATCAAAAAAAAAGCAAGATCAGACTGCAATTCAAACAAGTTTTGAATTCACTTTCATCGACTATTATTTACGTGAGCTAAGAAACTTCAATCCAAAGCTGATGTCGAGCTCCTCACGTAGTATTTTTACTTTGTCTCATACGTCAATACATTATGCGAAAAGTCTAACTTACTCCGAGTCCCCTCTACAACATTTGAACGCTTGGAACTCAAGATATTCGTGTTCGTTGTACCCGAAAACATTCCTTCGTCCTGTCCCAATCTGCACGGATCTACACTCATCAAAGGACGTCTGTCGCTTCTCCCTTTTCTTAGTTTCTTAGTTTCTTTTCAATTTCTCTCTATAATACATACATGCAATGAGCAAGTGCTCGTGACTCCCATCTTTTGGGCCGGTGACCCTAGCCTTTCAAATACAGTCTATGGCTCCACAACACTGTAATCGCCAGCATCGACTTTTTCCTGAAACGTCTCTTCAATCTGGGTGCACATTTCAGCCAAATTGTCCAAACCTTGGTGCAAAGCTTCGGTGGCCGTGATGTTTCCATACGTCTGGATTCTTACGTTCATTTTATTCTCAGACGGGTGAGGAATCGAGTAGCCACAGAACTCGACCTCGGGGTTCTTCATGATGATGTATCTCAAGGCATTACCCAAAGTATGATCTTCATCTACAATCTGGAAAGATGCTGCGGTTCCGTCCTCAGAGGAGCCGGGCAAGAGCCAGATTTTTTTGCCGAGCTCAATGTCCTCGACTTCGTCGTCCATGGGGATATCTGCGACCGGTTCCGTCATATTTATTGCGGGTTTTTGAGTGAAAGCTGGATATTTATCAAAACCTTTTTTTTCGCTACTGAGAAACGGTGATTTGATTTTGGCCGAGCCTGCATACACTGCGTGATGCCATCGGGCCAAATTGAAAGACAAAATGAGGGGGCAATATAAATGATGTTATTATATTTGGATGAATTTTTAGATCTTCAATTTTGAAAAATTAGACACTAAAAAATGTGACACTGCTTTTTTGAAACATTGCTGTGGTTGTAATGGCTCTTAAATTGCTAAAGCTGGTCCTGAATTTTGGTCACGTGACCTTACTCGGTCAAAATTTCTTACAATTAGGCGCCTCAATACACATATCATATAACTTGTTACGTTTTGGAGAGAGCAACAGCTATCTTTGTTGATCAAAACATCTGAAGTGAGAATAATATTCTTCTTTCTTATTTTTTCTTATATGTTTGTCATTCCTTGATGTGCTCACATACGATATATTAACATGTGCTGGTCCAGCAGTAGTGCCGGACCATAATGAGTCAAATCGTACGACACAGAAGAAGAGTGTTTTTCGAAAACAAAACACAAAATTTCAACATATCAACCACTTCTTTTAAACAAGGGCATTCCTTAGCTTAGGATGAGATTATCGGACGAAGAAATGACAATCAGCCGTCGTAATGAATTGAATAGCAAGAAATGAGCTTCTAGCTTTCGTATAGATAGTGTTTTCTCTAAAGATAGAAGGAGATAATACTCAACATTCCGCAACAACTATCTTGACTATTCCACGCCCTCTCAGTTCCTCAAATTCTAAATGAGAATTCACCGTCCTTTTCTATCAAGATGTACAGTGTCCTTTCATTGGACTATAAGAGCTTCGAGTTCGCAATGACACATCAAGGCATTCCTGACTTTAGCGAGATCTCTCACGTAAAATTATTGAGTGTGTTCGATGATGATGTCTTACAGTCCCCACGAGGCAACAAACATGTAAAGAGCGGCTACGATTAAAAAATTGTGATATGAGGGGCTGGCAAGACTATGGAGGAGGGGAAGAAAGGAAAAAGCAAAAATAACGCCCTATAATACGATGAATCTTTGAAAAGAAAATACACAAGAGATGACAACATAGAAAAGAAGAATGAACATGACAGTTACGGGCACAGGAAATAGGTTCTATAGCGGCACGGGAAAGAGGATATATGAGGACATAAAAAAATAGGTCACATAGGGGCACAAGAGAGGCGCATAAGGACACAAGAAAGCACCTCAAAGCTCGAATGAGAAAAGAAAGGTGTTCATTTCAGATGGACATACTTAGTTTACTTGTTTCAGAGCTCAAACTTTTGTGTTTCCTCATTTTAAAATCAAATGATAAGTAATTTTTTGACCATAGACTTTATCCATCCGCCCTAAATAGAATATCTCGCTCAACTCGAGTCGCGTTTTTTATGTGCTCATCTCATCTCGGATTTGCAGCCTTTTTTTTTCTAGAAACACGCCCCTTTTTGGCGTGGGTATAAATACCAAGCCATCCCCCGCGCACTAAACAATTTTTTTTTTTTTGAAGTTCACAAAAAACCACGAAAATGTCGAACTACAACGGTGGCTACTCTAACTACAACAGTGGATACAACAACAACACTCACCAGGGCGGTTACGCTGGCAACGGCGGCGGCTACGGTGGTGGAAACGGTGGCTACGGTGGTGGCGGCTACGGAGGCGGCGGTTACGGAGGTGGTCGTGGTGGAAGATTTGGTGGCAGAAGAGAGCAAGAGCGTGTGGAATTGACCACTCCAGAGTGGGATTTGGACGCCTTGCCTCCTTTTGAAAAGAACTTCTACACCGAGCACCCTGATGTCGTCGCACGCACTGACGCCGAGGTCACCGCGTTCAGAAAGGAACACGACATGACCTGCGAGGGTACCGACATCCCAAAGCCCATCACATCTTTCGATGAAGCCGGGTTCCCCGACTACGTCTTGAGCGAGGTCAAGCAGCAGGGCTTCCCTAAGCCCACTGCCATTCAGTGTCAGGGTTGGCCCATGGCTTTGAGCGGTAGAGATATGGTCGGTATCGCCTCCACTGGTTCTGGTAAGACCTTGTCTTACTGTTTGCCATCCATCGTGCACATTAACGCTCAACCATTGTTGAAGTCCGGTGATGGTCCTATCGTGTTGGTGTTGGCCCCAACCAGAGAGTTGGCCGTTCAAATTCAGCAAGAGTGCTCCAAATTTGGATCCTCCTCCAGAATCAGAAACACTTGTATTTACGGAGGTGCTCCAAAGGGTCAGCAAATCAGAGACTTGGCTAGAGGTGTGGAGATCTGTATTGCCACCCCAGGTAGATTGATCGACATGTTGGAGACCGGCAAAACTAACTTGAAAAGAGTCACCTACTTGGTGTTGGATGAGGCCGACAGAATGTTGGACATGGGTTTCGAGCCTCAAATCAGAAAGATTGTTGACCAGATCAGACCTGACCGTCAAACCTTGATGTGGTCTGCTACATGGCCAAAGGAGGTCAAGAACTTGACCAGAGACTACTTGGTCGACCCAATTCAGGTCACCATCGGCTCTTTGGAGTTGTCTGCTTCTCACACAATTACTCAAGTTGTCGAAGTTATCACTGAGTACGAGAAGAGAGACAGATTGATCAAGCACTTGGAAACCGCAACGACCGACAAGGAGGCCAAATGTTTGGTTTTCGCTTCGACGAAGAGAGCCTGTGACGAGGTCACCTCTTACTTGAGACAAGACGGTTGGCCCGCTTTGGCTATTCACGGAGACAAGGATCAACACGAGAGAGACTGGGTCTTGAAAGAGTTCAGATCCGGAAAGTCCCCAATCATGGTTGCCACCGATGTGGCCGCCAGAGGTATTGGTATGTACACACACTTTTGCTTTTTGCTACTAACCACAGTTTAGGATGATATTCAAACTTCAAAGGAACATCAAAATCATGGGCAACGAAACCACATAATCGACAATTTTTATCCCTGCTGGCCAGGTTTTTTTTGTCGATAAAGGAGACTAGAGAAGAAAGATTATAAGAGAAAGCTTCACCTCGTGAGAGGGCGAAATAAATCGATACGATCGAGGGCAATCTGAAACGCAACGAAAATGAAAAGACTGACTGATAATTTTTTGGGTGCCATGAGGAAGAGACGCGGTATGATCATGGGTGATACCAATGACTCGATTCTAGTGATGACATCACTTGACTCTCTTCTTATGACAATAAACCGGCACCAAAAATGAAACGGCCTTTTTGAGGATTTTACTGGGTGATTCCAGGTACTCTTCGAAAGGGTCATACAACAGCTTTATGTTTCACACTTTCATGCAGATTGGCCAGTTCAACCGTGCTTTCTATGTAATCAATACAAATCGAACTCCTTTTCTTTTGAACGTAGATATGATCATACTGAGCTTGGCTTGGCGCGCTGCCCCATTTCATTAATACTAACAAACTTAGACGTCAAGGGTATCACATACGTTATCAACTACGACATGCCAGGTAACATCGAGGACTACGTCCACAGAATCGGAAGAACCGGAAGAGCCAACACAACAGGTACAGCCGTGTCTTTTTTCACAGATGCCAACTCCAAGATGGGTGGTGATTTGTGCAAGATCATGAGAGAGGCCAAGCAAGAGATTCCTCCTGAGTTGCAAAGATTCGACAGAAGATCGTACGGCTCTCACATAAGATACGGTGGTGGCCGTGGTGGCAGAGGCCGTGGTCGTGGAGGCTACGGTGGTAGAGGTGGACGTGGAGGCTACGGTCGCCAATCTGGGTCCAACGTCCAGCCTTTGGGAAACCTGCGTCGTTTTGACTAAGGGTTTGATGTACACTAGCCCCGAGATCACCTATGATCTCCTTTTCTTCTGAAAACTTTATCGACTTTATAGAAATGCTATTTTTGAAATAAAAGGGCTGTAGACTTGTCGCTTTTCGAGCGATTGATGAGGGTTGCATGAGCCCAAACTGGATCCAAAAATAAGAGTCTACGTTGAGCTCAAATTACAATGGGCGGCGTTGTGAGGTTTTTTTTTTTTTCAATTCTCATCTTCATTCGCCACAGCGCGAGTGCCGGGTCGAACGGCAAAAGAGTCTGAAGTAAATAATTGTATCTTCATCTGTTAGAATTAGTCTTGCTTTATCTTGCGACAAAATTAGTACAAAATTTGAGAAAATCGCTTACGAGACTTCTCAAACTCTACTCCTACGAAGAAAAACTTCACATCAGTAAAAATTAATAGCCTTTGCGTATGATCAACGGTGAAGTCTCGACTCTGATCGATTCAAACACGAGGTAGCTCAAACTTTTCGATCGATGGATTTTGCTATAAGTTGTAGCATTTTATGTAAATATTTAATGTCAGCTTGTCAAATATGTAGGATGACACTATTTCCCTTCCAGTACTTTGTGTCTTCTGGTGGAGAGAGTCTATTGAATATAGTGATGAAATGTGATACATGGCCCATGAGACATAGTGACGCCGTTGCAAATCTCAGAAAATCTCCTCTAAAAAGAGAACTTTTTTAGACTTCTCGGCATTCTTGGGAATTGGTCTAAGAGAAAACAAGCTAGTTGAAAGCTTGCGTGACCCAAAGCTCGTCGAGCTATTGTGAAATGACTCGCTCAAGGAATATGCTTCATCTGATGACCACACAACAGGAAAGCAGACTGCTTCTCAGTTCACTCTCCTTTTTGTGAATCTTCTTGTGAATTTTCTTGCTATGAATCATATAATTTACTTGCGAGACGAAAACTTGTTCACGTGTAGTCACGATGTTTTTTTCAAAGACGTTTATTCATGAGCCACAGGATTCTATAAAGTGATATCGGTCCGTGGCAAGGCCGGTATTATGAAGAAATAAAGTGCACCGAGAAGCTCGGAGATGCTGGATGTAGGGAAAAAGATAAAAGAGAGCCAAAAAAAAATCATTATTTAGCCTGAAATTCGTTAGATAGCACGCTCGAGACTCGCTTGCTGAAGCATGTTTTCCTCCTGCAAGAAATCGATATATGCAATGGCCTCCTGGAGAGCCGCATCATAGCAGGCGCCCTTCGCGGGCATTGGCTGCTGCACAGAGCCTGCCATGAGACCCGCTGATGCATTGTAATAAGTGGGGTTTTCGGCAATTGGAGACACCGTCACGGGCGTGAACTGCGGTCCGGTATACTCTTCAAACGAGCCGTCAAAACAGGTGTTTGAAGGCGCAAACTCGCCAGCGTCTGTGTAGTTCACACAAGGCGTCTGGGTGCCCGAAGCGGGCATGGAAGGCGTGTTGTACCAGGACTCGGGGAACGGCGTTTCACATGCAGATTGGGGCATTGAAGGGCCCATGTAGGGTTCCGACATGGAGCTTGTAAACGACAGAAGGCTCACCACCGAGGCCTTTCTCGAGCCAAGGGGCAGCGTCAGGAGAGAGTGTGGGCCATGGGGATGGGCCAGTTTGGGTGCTTTTACCCTGCTGCCCTTTCTTTTCCTGTGGCATTGCGAGTGCATGGCTCCGGCCTTTTGTCTCATATGACAAGACGATTTCCCGTTCTGAGACTCGCCCTGGTGGCCTGGAATGCTGGCACGCGAGCGCCTGTGTTTGGGTTTTGCGTGGTCTGTTTGCCAGTCGCCCGAGTCGGCAAGCACGTCTTGCACATTGAACAAGGACTCGAGTGCTTTGGGTGTCAAACAGTTGTTTTCTTTCAACTTCTGGAGCTCGCAGCTCACGTGGTCCAAGAGCTTATGGTCGCTGGCGTTTTCGTGTGTTTGAGCGTGGGACCCGGGCGACAGCGCCGAGGTCTCGTCGGACGAGATGCTGCTGAAGAGATCCTCGAATTCAGGGGCAGTTTCGTGGCCTGGGTCGGGTCCAAACTCCGGCAGAGCTAGCGACGATTTGAGGTCGTGGCTGGTGGTGAGGTCGAGCGGAGAGAACGAAAGCACCTCGTTGATCCAGTCTTCTTCCGAAATAGATGTGGGGGACGTGCAGCTGTAGGTCATGGCTTGTGTGAATTCAGACGCGATATGGTGCAAGGGAAATAACTAGCAATAGGAGGGAAGTATCTTTGCTAGTGACTGAAGTATCAACAGATAATCAAAACAGATATTTGCTTGTGAAGTGAAGTTTTGTAGGAAGTGAAAATATATTGGAGACTCGCAGATATAAATAAGCTCTGAGCAAAAAGGGGTATGCTCGGAGTCTGCTCATTAAAGTTAAAATCAGTTGCGCCACTAACAATATCATCCGATTCCCGGGTCAATCTATGCAAGACGCCGCACGCGGTGCAGCTTGTGCTGCAGCGATCGGGAAAACCGACAAAAGAAAAAGCGCGTGCAATGAGTACGGCGAGTCATCTCGGACTTTGGCGCTGCGTCACACTGCGCGAACTCGGAAAATTTAGACGGCAAGCAACGAAAAATGATCCGATCCAAGACTGAAAATCGAACGGTGCCTCGTAACTCATTGCTTCTTGCGACACCATCATTTTTTCAGTCTAGGATGAAAGGACGAATTTTTGTGTTCTGGCTTCCCCCGCTTTGCCCATACACTATTTAGTATTAAGCTCTGGGACTGTGTAGAAAAGCTCAAAGTAGACTAAGAAAGCAACAGAAAGTAATGCTGGCATCGAAGTATTTTTCTAATCTTTATGTTTTCTTTTTTGGGTGTGCCTGATCTTGGCGTGAGCAATTTTCGAAACCGAGCGTTCGGCTCGCCAGTGCACATGGTGAGTTGTTTCAGGGCCTGAAAGTGAGCGCACTTTGTCTGAGCTGGCCGTTTTTTTTTTGTTTTTTTTTCTTCATTTTGTTTACAACGATTTAGACTTCTTGCGAGTTTTCGCGTGGCGTGATTAGTGCGCGTCGGGTGAACTCGGGCACGGGTCGCGTTGCCAGTGGGTGCTTTCGATTTCTCTCGAGTTGGGTCCTCCGATCCGCACGACTGCCAATCGCCGAAAATGGCCGACCGTTTCGGGTGAAGGTCACTCTCCCGCGGGGATTCTGCACCAGGCCTATATGGGGTAACTTTCAGGGGTGCCGGATTTCAATCCCCGTGTGCTTGTTCCAAGGTTGTTAGGATGTAAACCTGATGACGTAGGAAAGGCGATTTGTGTGTTTTTGAGGGACTAGAAGAAGGTTCGCCATTTGAATCACGGTATGAAAACATCATATAGGCGTCTCTACATGACTGGTGTGCAATAAGTTTGTCGACACCCGCCTATATCAGAGTTACGTGAGTGTCTTTTTGGAGTTTCTTTCTAAAATTTCTTTAAGGTTTCTTGTCTTGAAAGTGGGTCCACTTCTCGCGTAAGCACAGAGAAGGAGCCTGAAACCACTCTGAAGCTGGTCTAAGACTACTCTGAAACTACTCTGAACCTAATTTGAACCTACTCTGAAACCACTCTGAGACTTGTGAGGAAAAAAATCATACGTGCTTTTTCCAAAGAAAATATTCAAGAGACGAGACACTGTAACCTGAATTGATTGTTTATGATTTTCAATGACACACCAGAAGAACACAGCGCCATTTTGACTCAGCAATATCGCTTTGTATGAGCTGAACATTGTTTGTATCTTGAATTACTTTCTTTTTCCGCAATCTCTGTCCATGCTGCCTTATACAAGATTCCATGCTAGATACTTCGCCCCTTTTGATTACGAGCTCGTGCCGCGGATATTGAGCTCGCCGAAAATCGGCGTCTTGGGTTCGGCTTAGGCTTGAAAATGGCTCTTTATTAATTAGTGCCTATCAAGAATAATGAAAAAGATATCCTTAAACGAAAAATCGACTGAAAGATTCAAACATTGTCAACCCCAACTGCAAAAAAGCTATGAACACATTCGATACCGTTCATAAAATGGCTTACCCGAGAATCAAAGCATCGGGCTAGCAATTATATGACCAGGCCTACGATGTGACTTGTCTCTTTTCGAAAAAACAATTGAAAGTCATCGAGATCAGATCAAGATTCAATCAGATCATGTTGGTTTCACCACAAGTCCGCAAAACACACCTCAGGTTCTCGTCTATAAAGCGAAAGAACATCCACAATTGAATCCGCGACTCGACTTTTCTTGCATTTCTTACATTTGAAATAAGCTTTTCGTATCCACATCTAATCAGTTTTTGGGTACCCCGAATAAAAAAATTTTTGTGCATTCGAATCGAGAGTCGGAAGCCGGCTAATTTATAACCCAACATTGTTTGACTGACATTCCGGAATATTTTAGTACGCCCCTCATGAGATTCAAATATGAGTTGTTGAGCGACCCTAGATACTTTCAAAGGTTATTGACAGCTTCAGATACATGAAATTCAACTTGACTTCAAAGAAGTGGACCTTTCCTTTCTTCTTTTCTTTCGTTTATTCCTTTTTTCTTTTGCAAGTTGGGGTCAAGCTATAAGAAGTTTTCTTTCCAATAGGCTTACACAACACGATAGAAGGGTTGGTCGGTTGATCTTGATAGCTTTGCGGGTGGACATATGAAGAATCCTTGAGACTATTGAGAACGCCTTCCGACCAATCTAATATCTCTTCTTGTGTACTTTTTCTCAGCCCTTCTCTTCTTTCTTTTCCATTCGATTCTGGGTATTTGGCCAGACCTTCTGATCAGAGAGATCCTGTCTCAATCGGTGAAATGCCCCAACAAACATGCAAATTCTTCGAGTACGTAACAAAATTGGACTAAAGATTTTGAACCAATTTACCAAAAAAAAAAAAAAATCTCATGAAGAATTGATAAGGATTCACGCAAAGAATAGCAAACAAGGCTGCCCCGTGCTGGAGCACTAAGTTACTATGAGAAAGATTATCGAGGACGGAGTTTAGCACTGCCTTTTTAGCGCATTGGAAAGTCCACACCGGCCATAAAATCTTACAAAGTGAGAACTAGAAAAAAACTTTGACTGAAAAAGAATAAACATTGAACTTTCAAAAAACCTTGTCCAAATTGGATCTTTTCAGTTCCCCAAACTAAACGCTTCTCGGAGATAAACAAGGTTGCTGCGGCCCCGGGTTTCCCCACGCCTGCTGGGCCGAGCAGTCACGTGACCCTCCCAGCCATAGCCGCGCTAGGCTCTTAGCTAACCATCAAGAAGTTCAAATACGTTCACTTTGGGACACATAAAACAGGACAGAGATCCGTTTTTTTCGCTAATCTTGAGCTTCACATATCATGGCGCCATCGTCTTCCCTCACAGTTCCAGGTTTTCTGGAAAGAACCGGGTCGCTGGTCCCGGTACCGCTAGCCGGAATTCCAGGCTCCAAAAAGCGCTCTCTAGACCCTAAAAACACGTTAAATGGCCACGAAACCGACGCACTCCCTAGCAAAGAGTACCATCTCAAGCTCATCTCGGTCACGTACAAAGAGGCTGCGTTGGACCTGCCGTCTTTCCGGGCGCTGGTGAACCATATGGACACGCAATTGCAGCAGACAGAAGACTGGTTTTTGGCCTTGGCAGACTCCTTCATGAAAGTGCCGCAGAAGGTCGAGGAGTTCCGCTCTGTGTTCGCAATCTTGGACTACCTCGTGCCGTCTTTTCTTCAGGACAGTCTTGTGGACCAGGAGTACAGCTTGGCGATGTTACACCAGTCGAAACAGACACTAAAAAAACTATGGGCCACGGCATTTTCTGTGTTCCGAATCAACGTCTCGACGATGGAGCAGCGCAAAATCGAGTTTCTACATCACGTGGCGCGCTTCAAGCGTTTCAAGCGGGACTTTTTGCAGGCCCAGGAGAAGTACGACCGGTACTATCAAATCCACATGAACACGCCGAAGTTCAAGGACCCGGCGCTTCTTTTCGAGGACCTGCGGCAACTCGCGGGCGTGCGGCGTGAGTACGCGCTGCTAAGTGTGGCTCTTGTGGTCGAGACACAGAAGTTGACCGAGAAAATCAACGCCACCATTCTCTCTTTGAACGAGCTTTTCTGGCGCATCAAAATCGAGCATTTGGAGGGTGGGTTCCTCGACGAGGCCCAGCTTCAGGACGTCTGGAAATCGGTCGGCAAGTTGCGCGCGTGGCACGACTCGTGTCAAAAGGCCAGCGAGAAATTGGACTCGGAATTGACCCTTGCAAGACGCAACATCGAGCAGCATGTGCTTGAAAGCCACTTGCCGGCGGCTACAGTCGACGACTACCGGCCCGAGTTCATCAACAGTAGGGTTCTTGGCGATATCTCCGAGCCAGCCGTGGAGAAATTCGGCTACATATGCATGAAAACGTACTCGGAAAAGCTGTCGAAGCCTCTCTGGGTCAAACGCTGGGCGTTCATCCGGAACGGTGTCTTGGGCTTTCTTGTGCTTGCGCCCAGCCTCGAGCTGGTCCAGGAGACCGACAAAATCGGCGTTCTCTTGTGCAACGTGAAGTACACTCAGAACGAGGACCGGCACTTCTGCTTCGAGGTGAAAACCATCGATACCACCATCGTGATCCAAGCAGAGACGCTCCACGAGCTCAAATCCTGGCTCAAGGTGTTTGAAAACGCCCGCACGCGCATCATCGACGAAAAAGACCCGATGCATGCGCTTCTAGATGTCGCCAGCAGTAGGTACCCACCTCTAGTGGCGGAGTTTCTGGCCGCCACCAACACCTCGGCTGACCGCGAGATCACTAGCAAGTACACCTACAATTCTGTGGGCGACATGATCAAGCTGCGGCGGCTCTCGGTGCACTTGGAGCGCAACGAGGCGTTTTTCAGCCGGTACGTGCTTGATTCCGTGGGCCGCATCAACCTTCCTATTGTGACGCTGGCCACCAAGTCGGCGCTTATCGCAGGCACCTTGGCGGGCCAAGCGCCCGTGTTCCCCACCGCTCTCGACTCGAATATCTCCGGGTCTGTGAACTGGGCGCTTCTGACTATGGTGCAGATCCCGTCAAAGGCCGGGGCGTTGAAAGGCTTGGCCCCGGCACAAACCAAGCTGGTCGGCTCGGGCCGGAAGTACCCGAAAAACTTTCCGAACACGTGGGTTGCTCGTGACTTGCAAATGCGGGCGTTATTTGAGTCCTCGGTAGGAGCAAACGAGTACTGCGTGCTCTCATACAATTGCTTGCTTTCGCCCAACGAGAGCCAGGAGTTGAGGGCCACTCACTATTTAACGCAGGTGTATTTGTACTCGTACATCCACTCGCTGGGGTTTGTGTCGATGTCGAAAATGCCTCTCGACCGGTTTGTGGAGGCCTCGTGCACTACCTCGAAGACCCACGATACTTTGCGCTTGATTCTTGTGCAAGGCCAGCTCCTTGTAAAGTTGTTTCTTGAGGAAGGGATGCTTGTGGAGCGCAAATTGAACTTTTTGTTTCAGAACTTGGCCAGCGACTCGCCACTAGAGACTTTCGACACCATAGCAGAGTTGCTTGCGATCGAGAGCGCATTCGAAAGCGAGTCAAGGGCAAAACTTGGGAAAGCCCTCGATCCTGGCATGCCCATGCATTTCGAGTTCTTGAAAGCTGGTCAGAAGACCCGCGGAAGCTACTATGAATCGATCACTTTCGAGAAATCGCTTCCCTTCATGGCCCAGCGAACCGTGAGTCTCCCTCCCAAAGCTATTTTCCACGTGTTATGTGGTTCCGAGTCCGAGATTTTGAATGTGCTCAATGCCATGGTCGAAGTACAATTCAGCGAGCGAAGCCTGTGGAAGAAGTCCGCAGATGGCAAAAACCATTTGATCAGGGATAATCGGTCTGCCTTCAAGTTGCCTACTGGCCAGTTAGGCAGTGTGAAAGTGACGCAGCGAGTCGAGACTCAGGTCGATAACGAATTCTACAGTATTACAATCACCAAATCGGCTTTGAAAGTGTTTTGCGGGCCCCGGCTACAGTTTGTTACAAGAATCACGATACACAGGCTGGAGGCCGAGCGGTCGGTGATTAAGATATATGGCCAACCCATTATTGACGAGTCGCTTTTGCATAGCTTTGTCGCTCAAAGGCTTTGTAAGGTTTTCATACGAGGATTTGCACGACACGTGCTTAAAGAGATCGATGTGGCAATAAACATCATCGGCAACAAAGGGAAAATATTGAAAGCCGTTTACTTCTACGGCAAAATACTAATCGACGAGGAGCCGTACTCACCTGTGGCCATGGACCCAGTTCCAGTCGGGCGGTTTGCCCTTGTTACCATGAGCTTGCAACTCATGGCTGCAGACGCATTCCGTGCCCTCACGACATGGTGCTTTGTACTCGTCAATGCAATCAAATACGCGGTTCACAAGATCACGCTCCATGCGGGACTCATTGCAATCATTATACTATTGACTTTATCCAATGTGTATTTCAGTGGAATCAGCACTCGCCAATATTGGGTGTCTCGGCAGTCGAGCAACCTCATCAAAGACCTACTTACAGTGGAGCCGATGCAGATCAAAAGAGCCATATACTTACAGGACATTCGTGATCTCGTCAACGAGGAATTCGCCCTCTCGAATGACTCTGCCTGTTTCCAAGCATTCAAGAAAGAGTCTCTGGTCTTGAATTATCAAACTTTCATGGCTTGGAACCAGGTCTCTTATGAGAATCCTATTTCCACGAAAAGAAAGCAATTGCACGACAGGTTAACAGAAATCGCCATTAAGCGCAACGATCTTCTCGTGAGCCTCAAATTGCTCAATCACCTAGAGGAAGAAGAGGCCAGACTTGAATGGCGCGACTGGCTTATCGGCGAGCTAGCCACTTGCAATCAGGTAGGCAATTTGAATATGCTGCGGCAAAGTGAGATCGCCGGCGATCAACTAAACTCCAGTATGGAATTGCTCGGGGACTATTGCGATAGTTGTGCATTAGAATTGTCCGCAGTTACCGGTATTCTCTAATAAATAGTAACAGTTTAGAGCGAGAGCAAGAACGCCTCGGCGATTCTGTCTTGAGGCGCCAGGTCCCGCAAAGAGTGGATTATCCGCTTGAACGACTTCTTAAGTCTGTTCTTATTTCGAGAATTCTCGTCCTCCTCGACATCTGTCGCAGAATCTCTCAGCGCATATCGCGTTGTTGACCGCTGAGACTCAATCAGACCCACGGACATTTTGCGAGTCTTGCTCTTGAATAGTTTCAACATGGCATCTGCGTAAGTGACAGAGGAAGTTGTAGCCGGACTTGTTCCATCGCCGATCTTTTGGATCATAGCATCAACAGGCATTTTCAATGGCGAGCAACGCACTGTAGTCGTGATGACGAGCTGGAATGTTGGGAATATGTCAATAAAATCCTTGATAAAGGGCAGCGGTGTCAGCAAGTCGCACGCTCTTTGAATAGTGTATGGCCTGCCTCTATGTATAAGCTTGACATTATTGATGTTAGGAGTGTCCTGTTGGATGTTTTTGAAAAAAAGGTAAACAATCAAGTGAAGTATCGAGACATCCGCACGCCTGCCGAGTCTGGCCGAGACAAAATCCTCAAGCTCGCACACCGATACTTGAAGGCGGTCTATGAGGTTTGGAAGAAATACCGTAAGGCATGCGCTAGATTCTATGGAAGGTCCGGCAAGATGAAGAGTTTCTTCGCTGGCAAAAGTCGAGCCTGATGAGCAAGGCGAGCAGGGCGCAAATGAATACTGGCTCCATGAGTCTTGGTTCGAATAGATCAGGGACATTGCGAGTATTGTATTGTGATGACGATACACAAGAATCAACAATACACCAAATTCTGGCCGCACGGGCTATTTAAACTTCCCCTATTTGTGGATACGCCAATCATTTGGTATCTTCAGATGGGCGCCCGAAGATTCTCCGCACGCATGTACACAACAATGTGGGGCACGCCTCTTGTGTGCAGGATTATTGCGGTACACTGTGTGTATGCACGCCCAATCGCACTCCATGCCGGAGACTTACGCGAGAAAACGGATGGCGCCAATAATTTTACCGTGGCCCCCACTTTCCCAGAAGTCTTTGAGAAACGGAAGAAATAAAGCAAGCGAGGCCGTGAAATCGCACAGTCGTAACTTCTCAACAAGGAATTCTGGCGCTTAAATTCGCGGAATTCCAAGACAAACACATAGTAGTCCAGGGCGGTGGTGAAATAGACAGAAAAGTCATATTAAAAATTATTCTCGATCCGCTCGCGTTCTCTTAAATTGGGTAGATCTCCATATCCCAGCTCTGTGCTTTTGCTTGTGTGATATCATATTGCCTAAAATGAGCAATCAATTCTAGGTAGTGGCGTAAGGGTGAGTGGCTAGTTGACACAATTCGGCGGCAGCTTGCATGTCAAAAAGTCACATGACGTGGCTCTACGCCAGAGACTTCTAGGATTGCTCTTTCCCCGCAATCAGAAGATATTATGAACACACAAATTCTCACAAGATTGAACATAAACATAGTTGATAAAGTTGACACATGAACACGAGGGCGGCTATTTGGCGCGTGTGGATTTACAGCCAGAGACGAGGTGGTATGCACGTGACATTCAGTTCACACGTTGATCCGCACAGGCGGCTCGCGGGGTAATAGTCACGTGGTTCTGCTGTATCACGTGACTCGTTGTGCACACGTGATTTGCGCACGTGACTCTTCACATCCGTCAAAGCTTTTCTCTATAGAAGTACGTGTCCAAATATGCCCATGAGTCGATGAAGATCACGTTGTGCGGCGTAGCCAACAATTTCTCGAGGGCATCGTTCTGCTCAGTATACTCTTGATGAGTCTGCTCTTGCATAATCGCATCGAGATTTTCAATGACTACCAAATGACACTTGGAACGCATGATCTTTTGCAACAAGTCAAAGACATTGTCCACACGGTTGTACTCGAACTGCCTAGTCCGTTCAGGGTCCTTCACCCAGGCTGCAGTGCTATCTCGAAGCGCACGTGCAAGCGTAGCCGAAGTGTTATTGTTGAAATAGACAATCAGGTGCGACGAGTCGTATCTTTCCTGGATCACGTGAAACAACCGTTCAACACCAGCAAGAACACCGTCCAGATTCAGGATATGAAAGAGCGTCATTTGGATGCTGTACGATCCGGATTCGCGAGATGCTAGATTTACACAATGCAAGTTCTAAGCAATGTCGTACGCAGACATAACATCTAGCCTGCTAAAGATTGGTCTTAGCTCTGGCAGCCGCGTTTGTTATTCATATCACGTGACTCGCAATCGAGCATCAGTGCTCATCGACCCATGATCGTGATCATTGCCCTGAACTCAAGGTAAAAAATTGAAACATACCAAAAAAAATCATAAGGTCCAGCAATGAGTTTAGACAGAAGAAGAATTCTCGGCCCAGCGGATGCTGTGCGCCCAGTTGCGGCAAACGTCAAATCCACAGATTCACCTTCAAAGGCCAAGAACGAGGCCGTGCGGAAGTTTTTTGTAAAGACAGGGCTAAGCAAGAACGCCAACGGTCTGGCGTATTTGGAGGTGGATGACACTATTATTGAGGTTGGAGTGTTTGGACCAAGGCCCATCAAGGGGCTGTTTGTCAACAGAGCATCCTTCACTGTGGAAACCAAATTCCTCCCGCACGTGACGCAGCCTAGTGAAGTGCTATTCAACGGCTCTCTGTCTGCCGGCAACGGACGACTGCTGCTAACAAATATCGAGCAGAAACTTAGCACGTTTGTGGAAACGGCATTTTTGCCCGCGATTCTTTTGGAAAAGTACCCGAAGCTGACCATTGACGTGTTCGTCAACGTGCTTGCTTTCAATGCCAACACCACATCGATGCTCAATCTAGCCGCGTGGATCACCAACTGCACGTCTTTGGCCATGGTCGACTCGGGCATTGAAGTCCGCGACTTGGTCACCGGTGGCCATGTCAAGGTCTCTGGAGGCTCGGCCGAAACCGACGCCCTTATTGGATCCGACCTAGATGCTGATAAGGGTACAGAGTGTGCGGCCAGCTTTATGACAATGCACAATAACGATATGGTAGCGGTCTGGGTTCAGGGCACGGGCGGAGATGGCATCTCAGAGACGGTGTTGCTGCAGCTGTTGGAGGGGTGCAAGGAGATGTCCACCACTGTGCGCAAAAACTTAAATGGGTTTCTTCTCGGCCTTGCTAAGGAATAATTCTCAGCTAATCTGGCCTCGTCTTTCCAAAAATTATTATATTCTATATTTACATGATGGAGACAAACTTTGATTCTCGCGCATGTGCTCTATATGGGTATTGCCGGGGCTAGTGCTCACCGGGCTGCTCTGAAGGTCCTCCTCGCCTCACTGAACCTTTTTCACCGCAAGGTCATCGCCCTGCGCCAACTCGCTCAAAGCGCTCTTTATATGAATCAACTTCAAGGCCAAGGCGGCTATGGTCAAGGTGTTGTTCGACTCATTGTCATTGTAGATGACAAATCGATCGTTGACATTGAGCCCAGTCGACCTGGAAATCATGCGCGCAATCCGGATATACGTCTTCAACACATCCGGAGTCTTTGACACGACCGAGTAGATGGGGGTCTTGTTGTCGCTGAATCCTGAGCCGATCTTGCTGAAGAGTTTCAACCGTAAGTCATCCGCGAGGCTCTCGGACTCATCCTTGATTAAGGGAACTTCAATATACGCAAACTTCAACTCAAACGGCTCCGTAATAAATACCACGTCGTGCTTGCCATCTATATGGTACCGAAACTCGAATATTCCGTCTTCCCAAAACAACTTCTCGTCCTTGAAATCGATTTTTCCAAAGTTGGAAGCTCCAGTCCAGTCCCAGCGGCCACTTGACGAGATCAACGTCTTGAAACGTGAGTAGGACGTGTGTGAGATCTTGTAAAGTCCGATCCAATCTCTGGGCGAATGGCCCGTAGGAGCTGAGAACTCGACTTGGAGCGCATCGCCCACTGCCGCCCACGGAATCGAGGATTTGGATTCCTGGAGACCTGACACTTTCACGTGGTAGTCACTGTTGGCAAAGTACTTGTTTTGCGACAACTCGGCCACGTGCTTGCGAGAAAGTTCTGATTCGCTGTTCTTTGAGCCGAGCTCCTTGATGAATGTGTCAAAGGATTCCATAAACATGGAGCTGGTCCTTCTCTTTTTGAGCAGCGAAGAGCCCAGCGCGGCTTTTTTCGAGAAACTCTCGGGCAAAAGGTGCTTCTTGACGGTTTTTGTGACGCCGGAGTCCTGGAACACCTCCTGTTCTCCGTAAACCTGGATCATGTGGGTTTTCTCGATAAAGTTGATCCGGATGAAGTTGTTCACGACCCACAACACGCAGATAAACATGTTGTCGAATGTAGGCACCATGACCGTCACGCCCATGACCCCACACACGCCAAAGACCTGTTCTGGGTTGTTCAAGTAGCGGTAAACGCCGGCCTTTGTGAGGTGGGACCGTTGAGGCATCACCGACAGCTTGGGCACAAAGAAGTCGCCGTAGAACCAGCCAAAGTACCCGATCAGGTCGACGATCGACGTGTTGATCCAGAGCTGGGTCGCAACTAGAAGAGTCCCCACAAACACCCGCAAATAGAAGTAATCCACGTCGAGCACGTTGCCGACCTTGCGCCAGTTGACCACCTCGAACAAGTTCATTCCAAAAAACGCAGCGTAGGTCAAGTTGATCAACAGATTGTACAACACGGCAAAGTTGTTGAGCGACTTCTCCACAGGCACGCTGTTGGCAAGGTACCATCTGGTGAAATACTTATACTTGCTCTGCAACACCAACACCACATTGATCGACACACACTCCAACGACTTGATGAGCACGGCCAAGTAGAAAAGCACGCGGCCCACGGCATCGGTGTTGGCCGCAGACCACAGGCCCAACACGGGGATCAAAAAGGCATACGTGAAGACGTTGATCAAGTTGATGACGTCACTCGCACGCAAGAAGTTCACGTTGGCCAAGCCCACGAGCGGGCGGCTGTTTTCAAAGTGCGTCAAGTCCTTGAGCTTGATCAACTTGCTGAGACTGCTCTCGTTCGGCGAGGGCCCGTAGATCTTGTCGATGTGTGGGTTTTCGATGTAGTGCAAAAATACCATCTGCAAGAAATGGCCAAACACCGCCACCGTGAGCACGGTATACGACTTGGCGATGAGCGCAAAGCCGTAGTATCCGACGTACCCCACGGAGTACATGGGATGAGGGAACATCTCAAACACGCCATCGAAAATCAAGTCCTCGTTGTTGATCTGGCGGAAGAAGAAATCGCCCCAGTACCACGCGTAGTCCTTGATGGTGTTGTGGGCATTGACCTTGACCCAGAAGTTGAAGAGAATCAAAAAGCCGCCTACGGCAAACCGCGTGCCTGTGAGCCATGCGGGCTGCCCGTGCATGAACTGGTTGTCGTCTTTTTTGCAGCACGCCACAAAGAGACACACAAACGTGGTGAAGTCTTGCATGAGAATCAAGTCTACGGCCTTGCGGAAAATGAGCCACGTGTTGAATGCAACAGGGTGCTTGCTGATCTGGTACAGCTGGCCCATCTGAGACTGGACCTCCTTTTGGGCGACTTTTGCCGCCCACTTCTGGGGCCTAGGGGCGAAAAGCCCCGTTTTCTCGCTCCACCTCACGAGCCGCGACCGTTTCGACTGCTGGTTCAACATGAAGCCAATGCCAAAGTTGTACGAGAGACGCCAGAATATGTACAAGGCCACAAAGATATGCACTCTTTGTGCGGCGTCCGAGATTAAGTAGAACACGGCGAGATTCGCCGCCAAACACGCAACAATCACGCCTTCAAACATCAGTTTCCGCACCGTAGGATCGAAGAGCGTCTTCACCATATCGTGTGTTTCCGGCACGGCAAAGTGCTCGCCGGTGAAGGTGATGCCTTTCTGTTGACTTGGCATCGCCTAGTAATTTTGTAGTATTTTTTAAAAAAATATGATGAGAGTTTCAAAGTAGAAGCTCCCGAAATAATCACTGCTCAATGCTGCACGTATTCTGTGCAAATGAAACGCCTATTGTGCTGCGCAAGTGAGACTGTGTGGCGAGGCTTTATAATGAGACAAAGGAAAAGACACGCAGGGTTTGAGCCTCTAGAATTCCATAAAACAAGGGTGCTTTTGCCTTATTGGATGGAAATATATCTTTCCTTCCCGTAGAGATTTCTGCTTTTCGATTTTTTTTCGAGGCTTTTCAAAGTTTTCTCAAAGTTTTCTCAGAGATTTCTCGAAGTATCTGAGATTTTTTCTCCTTATCCTCTTTTACTCTTTTGACTCACCTCAAGCCTAAAAAGGGTAGACGCGCTGTGTGAGATCTCGTCACAGTTGAAGTGCTAGAGCTGCCCCACGAAATGAAACTTTTGGCGGTGCGTGTGCGGATCTGGGTCACGTGACGCTGACAAACCAAGATCGAGGGAAGATCTAAGACCGGTTTCGGAGATGCCACGTATATTAAGCGCCAGGTTGAAATGACGCCAGGGTTGTGAGCGGTAGTAAATAGGGCAATTGAGAATCAAGCGGCTCTCGGTTTTTCCCAAATTTCACGTGGCCAGCGGCTAGGGTAGTGGGTAAAAAGAAACTACACCTTTCACGGTTTTTCACATCAGACCTTATATACGCACACGCGCGTGTGTGAGCTCGACGAAAAGTGCATGTGAAAAATGTCGTTTTTGGGCCCGCGTCAGTACGCCCGCTCCGGTCAGGAAGTCACGTGACCAGACTCTCTTGTCTCTTGCAGCGTTGACTCAAACCTCGAAGTGGGTCGTAATAGTATGGGAATACTTTGATTTCGGACAGGAAACCAAAAACAAAATAAAGTGAGACTTTTCTTTCAAGCCCGAATTCTAAGTACGACATCTGAAATTTTGATCTTTGAAATTAACTCGGGATAACAAACATTAGCTCTGAACCAATATACGACTGTAGCGGCTCAATTCGCATCAAAGCATTTGAAATCGAGCATATGAAGACTATAGTCAGACTTCTTAGAGGCCTGATTACGTGGCTCAATTTTGAATCACTTGATTAATCATTCAAAAGATTTTCAAGCCGAGCAAATGTTTTTCTCATCAGTTTCGTTTAGTATTTTCATGTACACTTCATTGGTGTCGCTAACTCTAGTTGTTTTTCATTCAACGGCCTCAAGAGGTTCATGAGCCCTGAATACTACAATTGTGTCTTAGCTTCTGCATTTCCAATTCATTATTTTTCTGTTTCTTCTGTTTTTCTGTTTTTCTGTTTTTCCCGATGAGCGAGTGCTTACGATAAAAATTGAGTCCCTCGACTTATCTCGATTTCTTCTTTGGCAACTGGTGATTCGAAGCTCTAAAAGGTGAAGCAGTAGCAAGAGATATACTCGAGGACCTAAGATATGGATGTTGGACCGAAATGACTTGTTTTATCTTTCGTCATTTTTGAAGTCGCGTCTGGGGTCCTTGGTCATTTTTATGACTCTTCCGTCCAGAATATCTTCACTGTCAGATGAGATGTAAAACATATAGTAAGATAGTTATAGTCGGCCCTTGATGCATTTTGATTAGAATCCTCTCAAACCATTAATATTCCACAAATCTAACTTTTCAAGCCTCATACTAAGATTTCAAAGCCATTCAGAGCCCAATCACTTCATACCATGTATTTTCTTCTCGAGCTTCCAAGAGTGCCCTTCTTGACTTCATGTCCTGGCGGCGATTTGGCCCATATTTGTTCGTGTTCCCCGATAGGAGCTTTCAAATACGCCAGTTTGATGTCTAGAAAAAACCCGTTAGATGCCAATATTTAAGACGAGATGAAACTCTGCTGGCTCGTGAGTTCTCATTTATTTGTCTACACGATACTCCAGCATGATATTTCGAGCCCACTTCTGATATGACCGTTTGAAATAAAATATGAAAAAGTTTCGCCTCCAATGATGAGCTTGGGAGTGTAACTCTAACTTTGAGATGATAGAATATATATATATTGCTTATGCATTTGATTCATATATTCGAGTGTATTCATTTATGGAACTTGACATGTATTTGTCTTTCTGTTCTTACTTCGATGATTTCTTTTACTCTTTTCTTCGCTTTTTAACGTTTCTTAGTGACTGGCTTAACAGGAAACCTTGACAGCTTCATCCGCCCGAAGTTGTACAATCTCTCGCTGACTTCATTGATGTCGTGAAGTTGGTCCCAAGCCGAATCCTATTCTACCATGGAAGAAGGCAAAAAAGGCAAAATCTACAATATGAAAAAAGAACTGACAATTGACTACCACCTGACTCTCGATTTTATTTCTCATTTTCTTTCAATTCAAACCTTTTCCTCTTGGGATCATTACTCTCAGTCTTCCTGCAAGATTGGTCAGAACTCCACTCATTTCTTTGAGGTTCTACTTTCAATCATCTCCAACGCATTTGCTCGAATCTCGTTTAAAACCAGAAGATATTTGGCTCTTTTCTTATCGGAAGCCACATGCTCTTTCACGTACCCAATTAACCAGTCTATGTGAACAATGGCTTCCTCTGGAGTTTTGGTAAGAGTTGAGTCATTTATGCCTTTTACAGTGATCTTCTCATTTCTTTTCAAGTTCTCTCTGTTCTCCCCAGAACGGGCTTCATCGAGCTCAGGTAAAGTCTCTGTCGTTTTTGCCCTTTTTGCCAAATTTGCTTCGGTTGTGGCAGAAGCCCTGCTCTTGCTTAATTTAGAGTTATGTGTTGAAGTCATTGGTTTCTTAACTTGATCTCTTTTTCTTGAAGTTGTCGATGATTCTAGTTTCGCCCGGCACCGAACTATGGGATTTTGGGTCTGACTTTAGACTAACAGTTAGCGGGTGACCTTAACTTAGGGGAGATTCTGCCTTACTCGCTGTAAATTTAAAAAGAGAATGATCTAACGCAACAATCAATGGAAATGTTCAATTCTCCTCACCGACTTCTACTGGTATCCTGTTGTTTCGAAGGTCCGTAAGAAGTCAGGGCAACGCGATAACACGTGCCTTAGTCGCGGAGTCTCGTTCTGCGTGACCGCCCAATTTGATTTGACTACTGGAATATACTATCGATAGGCCTAAGCTTGGACATTCAAATAATGAAATAATTTTAGTTGAATGGGAGGGGTTTAAACGTTCTTTCAGTGGTGTTCAAATTTTGGCACTCCTCTATCAAAGTTGAACGAGTTCGAGTTTCGCGCTGTAACCAGGGAACACTGTATCAAGGCACGCTATAAGCAGGGCACGTTACAAACAGGCCAAACTGTACAAGGATCAGCAAAAGAAGAAAATACAACTTTGTAAAGCTGAACTGAAAAAAATTTTCATTCCGATTGACTAGGATGTTTTTTGGGTGTGATCTTTACTTCGTATTTGGCTCTTCGGGATTTTAAATGAAAATTCGAATTTTACAGGTTGGTTTAAAGTAAAACGTTTTCTCAACTGTGCGCTCAAGAAATGAGTTCTTTGAACCTTCATGTCACCTCATTCACTTGTAGATGTTATCTGAATTCTAAATCGTTCGCGATTCTTTTAACTATTTCTTTTGTTAATTTTCTTCCATTTTTTTCATTGAATCATCCTTCACTGTGAACAAGTTTTAGCAGATTCTATATTTTCTTGCAACTTGTACTTTTGTTTTTAGAAGAAAGCCCCCCCGGGCTGATACTTAGTCACGTGAGTAAGCTGGAAAAGTCCATGTGCCTGTTTTATGATCGAAATTGGAGGAATTAAATCTTGAGAAACACGAGACTACTTCTAGCATAGCATTAATTTGTAACACACTACACCACATTACATCACATGACGTGACATGACATCACATGGCATCACATTGCGTGGCATCAAATTGCGTGGCATTACATTACGTGGCGTGGCATGGCATTACGTTACGTGGCATGGCATGGCATGACGTGACACGACATCACATTACATCGCATATCAAATCATACATTACCTCGCATATCACGGCATGATGAAATCGCATTTCATCGCGACGAGATTGAAAAGTCTGACGGACCAGGATTTGAGAAGAAAATGCGAAATTATCTGAAATGAAACTCACTTGGCCAGGCGCGATCGGACTAAACAACTTTGCTCGAGCGAAAACTTTAACACATACAAACAAGTAATGGACAACAAGAAGGGAGCACAAGACAAGCGCAAGCCATGAGATCAATGTAAAAATAAAATATGAGAAGTAACATAAAAATTCCAATGACGCGTTTGAAATGAATCGACAAAAGAATTGAATGATCCAAAATAATTCAAGCAGCTCTCATAAAAAATTAAAATTGAAGTCAGTAGTCCAATCGTTGAGTAGAACTCTTAACAATTTCTAGCGCCGGCATCAAGTTTTTTATTTCTGTCATACTAAAATTCAGCCTGTCAAACTGGCTTTTTGTCCCGCGCTTTCGATTGTGCAACTCCCTTGTGTTATAATTTTGCAGCCGTTATATTTTCGCAGTCACCACAATGATAGAGTACAAAGAAGCGCAAATACAAACTATTTTACATGCGCTTTTGTTTTCTCGGTTTTGTTTCTCGGCTCGAGCCATTGGATTTTCATGTAGTGAATGGGCATGAGGAAGTAGGTATACTGTCAGTCAAGACATCTTAATTTGTGGATTCTCCTGCAACTAAGTATTTCTAAATTTGAAAAACATCAAATAATGCTTTGCTTCATTCATCAAGAACTTCAAAGCCTTGCTGCTTCCAGAAAAACTAAGGAGAAATATTCTCTTTGTGATCCTTCGTGTGGATGAGCAATTACGAGGTCTCAAACCATGTGTCTTTTGTATTCGCCCAAAATACGAATGCAGCAAAACAATCTCATACATTTATGTCTGTTTCACGCTTGAATACACCTTTTTCATATATATGCTGGCTAAATTTAGGACTTATGCTAGGCAGAAACATGAATCTGCCTTTCTCAGGTGGTTCGATATTTTACAAAAAAAGAAAACAGAAAAAAAGGCCAACAAATTCATTCGCCCGAGAGACAATCTCTTCTCTTCTATTAATAAGGTAGTACATAGATGTCTGCCTCAAATTGAAGTGGAGCTCAATATGCTCATGAGTCGACCTCAGCGATTAAAACAGAGGCCGCAAATTACGCGTGTCGAGATGGTCAATTCAATAGCGTGCGATTTGAATGAATTTGTGTTTTTTATTTCTGTATTTTTTCCCGATTAAATTTTTGAGGAAAGGTCTCTCGAGGTCAGCTCTTGGCTGTATTAAATTGATGCTCTCTGCAAGATCTGGAAGAGAGATGGGTGCAAAAAGAATTTATGAGCTGTGCGCTACTCTACTAGGGTCAAATCAAAGAGATAGAAAAAATGCTTATTCTCATATAATTCAGATGAATCCTTGTTTTATCTAACAATATTTGCTAGTCAAAAAATTGAGTTACCCTCGCAAATTGTTCCAAGATAGGACCCTGAGGTCTCGATTCATGGCAAATCTTCAAAAAATAGGCTCGAGTAATATTTCCTGGTATCATTTTCAGATCATCTTGAACTGTTGCATTCAAAGGCTGAAAAATCATGCTGGCTAGTCCTTAACTGAAATCAGAATATTAAAAATGTTTTGCAAGCCCGGGGCAAGAGATCTCTTTTTCTCACCCGTCTCCCATGAGACCTACTTACAAGAAGTCGTCGCAGACTGAGCTGGAAATTACAGCTTGGTACTTTTCAAGTTGCTTCGCAAAAATTTGCAAGAAAACAACTCTGATTATCAGTAACAAAGTTGAGCATGATTTACTTCAAGGACCAGTGCGTCTGGGCTTTGAAATCGGCAAATCGAAGAGTCTGAAGAAATAAAGAAAAATTGAGCCCTTTCATGAAGAGAAAGCCTCTCAAAGTACTGGAGGAAGGCCCGACCTTTTTATGGGCCGTGCGTTTGAAATGGCATGAGTGGTTGCGAAAGCGAAAGTCAACCTATCTAGTCCATGTCACTTTCAGCAAGAAAAACAAAGCCCTTCCGAATTCCGAGGTAATGCCAGAAAATTTCTCGAGGCTATGATTCCGCAAGGTTCAATGCATGTCACCTGCGCGAAGCAAGTTGCAGTACAGGAAGATTTAATTCAGGCTGTGAGCTACCACACGTACCTTGGATTCTTTTGATATTGAAGGCGTTCGACTCATTCTGTTCTCCTCCGCATTTATACAAGGTTTGAGAAAATTCCACAAATGAAGATTTTCTTGTATCGCATTTTTCGGAGATTCAGGCGGATAAGTGGACATCATCAGGTGTCATGAATCCAATGCCGAGATCAAGAGGCATTGTTGAGTGATCAAAATCAGTGGTGTCGACATATAATCACGCAGCAAAAATGGAAAGAACCGTGTCAAGGAAGTTTCGGGTCACGAGGTGTATTGGAGTTGCCCAAACAGAAAAAAGTTCTCCTCAAGAGTCAAAGAGAACATGCTTCGCAATTTGCTTGAAAAGATTATGAAAAATCTTGGCGGCTGGAAAGGTTGTTAGCACTCTGTGAGTGATCAATTGAAAAGTCCACAATTCATGAATTAAATCTAAATTAAGTCGAGTTATAAGTACATCTTGCAAGGCGCTAATTGTATGCATTCCCGAACAATGGAAGGGATCTAGCCCACAAAAAGAAATTCAGTAATTTGGTGCTCAATGATCGAATCACACAATGGCGTACTTAAGAGGCAACCCGAGTGTGACAGTGAGACTTTGGTAACAAAGAGAAACAAGAAAAAAGCATACGCAGTAGTTTGGCTCCACCCAGAGCAAATACAGCGAAATGGTCCAAACCAGGAAGCTCTTGTACGTATCCCGTCTGGAGCGTCAAAGAGAACAGATGGAAGAAACATCGAATCAGATACCTTGTCTACCAGGTATTGACACAGAACCTCAAAAAACTCGATTTAAACGAGCCATAGAGTAAAACCCAAAATAGAAATGCCCTGATATGAAATCCAGAATAGACGATGAAATATTCAAATAGAAGATGAGAAATATACAAGCAAAATTTCAAAAAAAACAATGTTAAACCAAAAAATGCCAAGGATGTTTTGATTGAAGTCAAGAAAAAACCAGGATTGACTCGCATAGACGACAAGAACCCTGAAGTATCGAAGCCTGTCCTACCCTTGCCTGCTATGAGTAAATTCTTCCTATAAGTAGTTCCATTTCAGCGCTTTTGTATTTCGCTTTCGTTCATAATTTTTACGAAAACCATAATAGTTATCAATCATGAAGCTCGTTTACATTATCTTATCGTTCTTGCTTGCCAACACCAATGCCAGTACCAATGGCAAATGCGTTTTCGACACCAATTGCATTGCCAGTTGCCTTGCCGAGTGTGGTACCGGAGGATCTGAAACAACAGGAGTTTCTGCAACTTCGACAGCTGAAGTATCCGAGACTCCAACAGCTGCTTCGAGTTCTGGTATCATGCTAGCTCAACCCGAAGGATTCAAAGTCAGCGTCTTGGACGTTACAAGAGATGTGGGCGAGTCTCCAGAGAGTTACAAAGCCAAAATTGATGGATTGAAGCTGGAGTTTATCACATCCTTAATTCCGGTGCTCGAGCAATTGAAAACCGAGATCTGGAGATTTCTGACCAAGGCCGATTTCGAGGGATTATTCAAGGCCAAGGTTAAGTTCAACGAGCTTACTGAAAATGCCCAAGCCCTCGAATTTTCGCTTTTGCAAGGTGACAGAGTGGAAGAGCTCTTTACTGAATGCAAAAATAGGCTTGAGCTTATCGACAAGTTTGGATCAACGCTGTGCCGCAAGTCAAATAAATTGGGGGAAGATGTTTGCTTGTATTTTGATGTCGAGAAGTTCAAACAAAAGGCAGAAGAGTTTTTCAAGACCGTTCAAGAGTATTGTAACGGAAACGACGGGAAACCAACTGTCTCTGACCCAGTCTTGATCCGTGACTACAGAGAGTACGGGTTGAAGCTCTGGAAAGCCGCAAACTCGTACAACATGGACCAGTTGCAGAATTCTTTCATAAGGGAGCAGACCTGGAATGGGATCAGTCTCCTCGGGGAATTGCTCCGATTATTTGAAACTGGAAACAGTGATGGTTTGGTGGATTTTGGGAGTAAGTTCTGATATAGTTTTATGTTAGTAGCAAAAACATATTGATATAATTAATATAAGTGATAGCAATGGCTCCAATAGTGATATTTGAAATGATGTTCAGCCTGTTTATCGAACACTATATTGTATATCATCACGATCATGTACGTAGATGTGAAGAGCGTTTTAGTAAATGCTAGAATGCTGAATTTGATCAAATGACAACTCAACGAGTCAAAAATCATCGACTAAGTGGCACCGTAAGTATACGCTATATTGCTTTGCCACCGTGCGCTTGCAGATTTATTCTTCGACCCGGTTGCCTATGCTGGGTGTCAATTTCGAAATGGGTTATGTTGGATCGGCTCTTGAAGATTATGCCAAATATGCAAAGTATCATTCCCCATATTCACCAAATATAGTGCAAAACTGTGTCGATTCATTTATAGGGCGCAAGGGTTGCTTTCTACCCCGTCATGGCCAAAGAAGTATGCTGCTTAGGAAACAAAATCTATGCTAAAAAGCTCAATGTTGAAACCCATATTTTTACTGCAGTCGCTGCTCCCCGCCTAAGTCAGCCAGTAGTTAAATACATAGTCAGCTACAAATCCCCATCAGGCAAATCTAGTCCATCAAACAAAGGAAATATGTTAAGATTATGGAAAGTACTGACTCACCAGTTATTATCGCTTTACTAAAAACGTTTAAAAAGTAATATAAAGATCAAAATGTGTGATTCAATATGAGATTTTGCACGTGACTAACAACATTGCCCAGAGCTTCCCAGGAGTAGTCTGGCCCGTTCCTTTGTATTTTTCCTTTTTCGCTTGCTTGAGGAAAAGTTCTGCTATTACCTTTATTTCTTTACATTGAAGAGTAAGAATGTGAATTAAAAGTCCCGCTTGTGAATTAGTCAAAAGTGCCCGCTCAAAGTAGCCCTCACCAAAATTTGAATACTGAAGCTCTAGATTTCGAAAAAGAAAGTATCTTTTGCTTGTCAAACAACACCGACTTAAGATATCAAACAAAGCGCCTTCATTATTGAAGGGTTTAGCTGTTCCTTCTTGTCCAGGCTCTTTAGATACAAGTTTTTCCTTCGGATTGAGCAATTGACGGCATAGTGAACGAGAACGCAAATGAGAGTGAGTAAAAAGCGGATTGGACCAGCATTTGTCAGCCTGTGGTGAAGAAAGATTTGAAGCTCAAGCTGAAAAAATCCACAATTTTCAGAACATTACGGAAAAATGAAATTTACGCTTGCAGCGTGATCCAGGCACGAACTTCTTTCAGTACGTGCTTAGTATTTACATTCCCAGACAACATTCGCTAGCTTTGCAAACTGATTTTGTCCTGTTTCAGCCGCTCTCAATTTTGAAACACCTGATTTTTTCAGTCTCATGGAAGCTAAGGGGGCACTTTCAGCCACACCAAAAATAAAAGGTTGCTTTCCATTGAGTACCATTCGGTGCAAAATACTAAAAGATGATACTAAAGGAATGTCACGACACCGGAGATTTATCTGAAAAAGGCAGTATATCATAATTTCAGACAATTAAATGTAGTTTTCACGCTGGTATTAGGTTAGACCGGTTGTTTCTTTGGTTACAGGAGAACCGCGGATACGTACCCTCACCAGGGCACTTTGAGTCATTAGAGTAGGTCGTTAGAGTAGGTAAGCTTAAAAAATAATCTACAGGAAATACAATTTTTACACTTTTCTGGCGTTTATATTGTTTATCAATGGCACTACTATAAAGTAATGTGAGCGCGAGCGAGGTTTTTCACTCAGCTCGTACTTGAATTATGAATATGCCCTGTACTTCAGTTATTTATCAGCATCAATATCGAGCTTTAACAAACTTTCTAATCTACACATTTTAAAAATTCACATTGACCAATACTCACATAAAAATATCATATCATTGACCAGGTCAAGCTGGATTTGTAGTATGGGCGCAGACCTTCGTACCACGTGACCCCTTTACACGTGACCCGGCTTCGGCCCAGACAGGCCTCATGTGAACACCGGGGCCCCACAAACCGCTTTTAGCCCTACCAAAACACCACTTCCCCTCCGAATTTCTCCAATTTTTCACCCAAATCCACCTCATGGCATCTGTTGCTCACGTCCTCACGGACTTGGCCAGTCTCTCGGGCGAGGTCCGGCGCAAAAACGCCGATGTCCGCACTGCGATAGACAATGCCCACGTCTTGGCAAAAACACTTCCGGCCACGGCCCAACTTTCCCAGTCTGCAGAGCTCCAGACAGTTTTCTGTGCTCCGTTCATCACTGCTCTCGAGAGCCAGACGCCGAAATTGGTGCTGGCGGCGCTTCCCGCGATCGTCAGGCTCGCTTCTTCGATTTCTTTCAGTGATGCACAAGCAGGCTCGATAGTTGATATTTTGCATGCCATGGACACCGCAGGACAGTCCGTGGATACCCAATTAAAGATCCTTCAGGTCCTTCCCGTGCTAGTGCCGAATTACGAGCTCGAAGATCCTGGATTTGTGAAGATTGTGGCGGTATCTTCGCGTCTTGTATATTCAACAAACCCCGTGGTGCATAATACGGCCTCTGCTGCGCTCCAGCAGGTGTTCTGCTCGCTTTTCGACAGGCTACGTGAATCCGTGGGCCATGGCGCCTCTAAAGAGTCCAAAACCGCGGTCTTGGCGGGAGATCTGGCCGTTTTGGCAGGGGATATACCTGAAAAACGCGTCTTTTCACAGGACGACCTCGAGTTGCGGTGTCTCCGTGTCGTGACAGACCTCAGTCTCGCGTTCATGGGCGAGAAACCGTGTTTTCTCACCGATAAAGATATCCGGCTCCGGCCCGAGCCTGCGCTCGAGATCCTAGAGAACATTTTGGCGTTGAACAGGTCTACATTCCGCGACCGGGCCGGGTTTTCTGGTGTTTTCAAGCAAAAAACGGTTCCTGGACTTCTCAAAACGCTCAATTCAACTGCCCCGCTGTACGCGTTGACCGTGCGGGTGCTCCGGATCATGCAGCTCGTGGTGTCGTGCCAAATCCCGGCTCTTCGAGACGAAACCGAGCTTTTTTTCGCCGCAACAAACCATATTCTTCTCGACGATGCGTCAGCGTCCATGCTCAGTGACGACGTTCATGCTAGGCAGCTTCCAGACCACCCAGACTGGGAAAAAGCCCTTGTTGCCGAGACCTATAGGTCGATGTTCTCGAACTTCGACCTTGTGCGGACGCTCCACGAGACGTTCGACGGCACGGGTTCCCAGAAGCACGTGCTAGCCGAGGCTCTTATGGTCATGAACAGCTACTTGAGCAAAAGCCACCGTGAACTCTTCAAAAACGAGTCAGTTCAGACATTTTCCGAAAAACACTCTGGCCCGCTCTTGGCCCGCGCCACGGCCACCCTTAAAACGCCCATGATGGACCATTTGGACCGGCACGAGCCCCCTGCCAACGTGCCTGAACTATACGCGCCGTACCTCGTCTTCCGCGCGTTGCTAGGACTCGCAGACGGCGTTTCTGGGTTTGTATTCAATATTTCCGCCAACGCCGAGGCAGAAACCATCGAGCGTGACGTCGACTTCGCCAGCACGCTCAACGAGAGCATAATCCGCGAGGTGTCGCAGCTTTTCCGCAAGTTTCTCTTCTGCTCAGAGGACCAGGAATGCTTCCACATGCTTGTGAGGGCGCTCCAGAAATACATCCACGCCATCGGCTTGCTTGGGCTTTCGGCGGCACGTGACAGCTTGCTCTGCTTGCTTTCGGAGTGCATTGTGAAGAACACGAGTCCCGCAGACGAGAAAAAGGGAAATGCGTCGAACTTGTTAGCGCTTGGCGAGTCGCTCGTAGAGTCTCTCAGCAACACAATCCAGGCGCCCAGACAGGACTCGGCCCAAAGAAGAAGCTCGGAAAGGAACAGCACGCCGATAAGTCCGCATCTCCACGTGTCTCGGGAGTTCAATTCCAGACAGGTCATGTGCCTTCGGGCGTTCTCGAACTTGGCCGTTTCTCTCGGCCTGACCTTGCAGCTGTCGTGGCGAATTGTGTGGGTGACGCTCCAGTGGGTCGACTACTTTTTGAACGGGCCGGACGATTTCGGCACTCTCTCGCAGCTGAAAGACCCAAAGGCCGTGGGCGACTTCAAGTTGAGTGCTCAAGACTTGTCTGGAATCAAGCATTCGCACGGGAAATTGATCGAGAGTTTCTCAGGCTACCAATACGAGCCCTTTTCCGAGGCCTACCTTGTGCTTTTTGAGCTTTTCCTGGAAAACGAGACGCCTGAAGCCACAACACCCGATAGGTTTCCTTCCATTTGCACGTTCAATAAGTTCTTCTTCTTGGACACGGTGATCGCGCTTGCCACGTTAGGAAACACGAAATTCAAGTTTGTCGACTCCGAGATGTGGAAATTGACGTCCGCCTTTTTCGAGAATTTGGCAACTAACCGAGAGCTAGTCCATGTCAAAAGAATCCATCTCGTGAAGTGCTACACCACCATCATCAACACCGTCACGCGAAGCGGGTTCAGGGAGAAAGCTGATATCAGCATTTATGCCAACAAGTCGTTGGACGCTCTTTTTGGTTTTCTCCAGAATCTCATCCGGCTTGGCCGGGCGAAGGAGGTCATGGTTTTGAGCTGTGAAACCGAAATGCACTTGGCCATTCTCGAAACGCTCCATAGCCTTATTGATGATTACGATAGTTTCTACCTGGATTCGTGGGATACGGTATTCAGGATCCTCGAAACTGCCTTTGTCAATACCGAAGACAGGTCTGTACAGAGCCCGAAACTCGTTGAGAAAATCGTGCTGCTCATCTCCACGTCGTATGGCACGTTGAAAATGATTTTGGACGAGTTTTTGGCCACGTTGCCCTTCAACCAACTCAAGTCGCTCATCGACACACTTTCGAGTTTCTGCTCTCAGAAGTACGACCTCAACATCTCGTTCAGTTCCGTCAGCTATTTCTGGTTGATCAGCGACTGCATCCACTCGAACATGGCCAAGTTCGACTCAGTGGAAAACCCGAAGTACTTGGAGGCAATAGCAGACACACGGCAGCTTGAGGAGTCTCTCCAAAACGCGACAAGCGGTAACCTCGAGCTCTACCAGGCCTTGAACATTTATCTTCTCTCTAAGCTTTCCTGTCTCTCGACAGATGAAAGGTCTCAAGTGAGAGAAGGAGCCATCCAAACGCTTTTCCAGATTCTCGATGTGCAGGGGTCGGATGCACAACTGTGGCAGCTCATTTACAACTTTGTGTTTCCTGAATTGTTGGACTTGAAACACGTGGATCTTCTGCTGGCGAAGTTTCTGAAGAAAAGCACATTGCCCAGCTTGAACTTGGTTCTCTCCGGGTTGGTTTCGGTGTACTCGAAATTCATGGTGGATTTTGAGTCGCACAGACACGCACACGGTCTTTTCTGGACACGATTGATTGATTATATGAGCGCGTTACTCCAAATGAGGTGGCTCGAGCTCAATCTGAAAGTGTTCCAGTCTGTCCAGGATGTGCTTCTTTTCCTACGGGGTGTGGATACGATACCACAACCAATCAAAAAGATGATCTTCGATTTCTGGGTCTCTGTCCCCATAGACTACGACTTCGTCAAACCCGAGTATCAGGAACTGTTGGCCCTTTTCAATGAGTCTTTCAAAGACCTCTACAATATAATGCAGGAGGAATTCACCATCGACGAGGGAAACCAAGTGTTGGGGGTGTTCAACAAATGTGCTCGTTATCCCGTTTTGAAGCCGGGCGTCAACGATAGTGCCAAGCCCTCGAAGTTGCAAGCCACGGTCGTCGAGAATCTCAATTATATCGAAAAAAGAGGAGAATATGGCGAGATCCAAGCAGCGGTCATACAACAGCTCGCCCAGATTTCTGCGTTCCCCTACGACGTCAAGAGCAGAATCGAGGCCAAGTTGAAGAGCAAGTTTGAGGGAAAATTGAAGATTCCGACCTTCGTGGCGGTGGGAAACTTGGCCTACGAAAGCTTGCGTACTAAGCTTACACAAGTGTCTAACTTGAATATCTTTCTCAACGAAGACAGATTGTTTCGGGTTGTGAACGATCTTTTGGCAATTGTGAGGAACAAAGCTGAAGGGGTTCAAGCCGAAAACAGTGCTCCGTTGTGGTGCCGATGCAACCAAACAATCGTGGACTTGGCTGCGAGACTTGTCCGTGAAAATCTTCAGGATTTCAAGAAAAATAGTGATGTCTGGAAAGTCTTGCTTGAATGCATCACGGCGGTTTTTGAGGATCCCGAGGATAACTCAGTTAATGTCGACCAATACGAGGCGCTTGCTGCAGCCATTCTCCCGGACTTTTTTGAGTCAGGACACGATGATTTGGTCAGGGCGTTTGTACAGAAGGTGTACTTCAAATCTTACCTCTACAAAGCAAATTCGACAGAGGAAGAGTTGATGAAAGGCAAAGACGACTACAACGCATTGACGAGTTACGATTTCGAGGACGCTTTTGGCACTACGCTGAGAATTGACGTGGAGACGAACAGGCTGGTTCGAATGAAGTGCTTGACGGAATTATTTCGTTTTGCATCCATCGAAGGAGCTGGTTCACAGGCCGCACGTGAATATGTTGCCATCAGAGCAGCCTTCTCCATGCGCCGCTTCGTGGCTGACAACCGGCTACTAGGAAGAAAACCCCTTCCCCAAATTCAAGAGGACGAGATTTTGCAGATTTTGAAAGGTCTACAAAAAATGGGCCATGAACTAGAGGCTCGCCAGATGCGTAAACTCATGAGATTGTTGACACAGAGTGTGGTTTATGCAGACCGAGTCTATGGCATGAAGGACGCCGTGCAACAAGTCTTGCAGGTTGAGCTATTGCGTGGATAAAAAGAAAGTTGGTGAAAAGAGCGATGATAGAAATGCGTTGAAAGAAGAGAAAGATATGGTGATTTGTGATTGTCCCAGATTAATCCAGGGGTTGTAAATTGAGACTGCAAAGTGCTTGAAGTATGTATCAGCGCAGCTTTGACACAATGATCTTTTTCGTAAATTAAAGTTGTCAAAGTTACCAAATGTTCTTTTGCGATGTGAAAGGGGTCGGTATTGGACATTTTCAAATCGGCCAGGAGGTTTAGCCAGTGCCTGATTGTGAGACTCATGTTCGTACCCCGGAATCAACATGGTGAGAGACAAAACTAGGGTTTTGCTAACTTTTGAAACCTGAATGTAACTCAGCTTACAGTACTCACCACTCTGACAAGATTTGATCTGCAATCTCGGAGAAATATAATCTGTGATGTCAATAAGGCACTGTTCATATTGATTCTATTAATAAAACACGTGGGTCACGTGACCAGCATGTTCGAGCGCAGAACGCGCCGTTAACATTTGCTTCCCTGTCGCGGCCATTGGGCGAGTCTATGTGCAGTACACAGGTAAATAGCCCAAAGGAGAACTTTCGGCACTGCCCTGCGGATTTATGCTCGAAACGTTAAATATAGCCTACGAAAAAAATACTGATCTCTTCCATCTTTTTTTTTTTTTCAAAATCTCTTCCTCACGCCTCAGCAACGGTGATATCCGAAACTCACCCTTTCTTCTCTTACTTCTTTCTAAGAAACCAGAAGCTCATTTCCAGGCTTAATTTTGCATTCCAGGGCTTCGCTGTGGGTGGAAAAAAAGAAATTTGATCTGTGCCAAGGAAGAAAAGAACCGGTGTTTGATCTCGCATACCTAACTTGTCAGCATAACTCTTCAGACACCGAGCTCAATAAACCAAATCCCGAGCAAATCCCGAGCATATCCCGAACAAACCCCCCCATTTATTCGGCCCAAACGTTCTCTAGCCAAATAGATCTCGGCGAACATATTGACTCGTGGCATTTCTTCACGCCAAAGTCTCGCAAGTGTTTGTGGATTAGATCAAACACCCCGCAAGCAGATCAAGAAAAATAAAAACCGAACTTTTGTCCTACGTGATCTGAAAGTCAGTTTATTCGTGTCTTGTCTTTGTTTCATCTCAAGAGAACCATATTATACTCTTATTGTTGAGCAAAAGCGTTTTAGAACTAAGGCTTTGTCACGGCGTCAGTCTGAAGCCGACCTCAAAGCATACCTCAAGTAAACTTTCGAACAACTTTTCGAACAAAGTCTCGAACAACCTTTCGAACAAATTAGTCGAACAACCTTTCGAGAAACCTTCCGAACAAACTCCCCAACGGACAGACTTTGAAACAAAAAGATGTTGCCGTCGAGCTCGCTGAAATACCACGAGTTCGACCCCGAGGCCGGCGAGCTTAACCGGAAACGGTCCCTCGTGCGTCCCGAGAGACAACGAATCGACAAGAACCACCCGAGGTTCCACTACGCACAGGTGGCGTCGCAAGAAGCCGACCACTTGAAGATCCAGCCCTCCTCCACCGGGCTAGACCCCGTCATTTCCGAGGAGGCCCGCGGGCCCTACGAGCTACATGACAAGCGGCAGTCACACCCCCAGATCAGCGAGGAGGACGAGGGAATCCCGTTGATGAACATGGCGTCCGGGTCGCCGAACCGCGGCAAAGAGGTCTTTGGCCTCAACGACGAGTACCCGGGCAAGTACCCGGGCAAGTACCCGGGCAAGTACTCTGCGGTGCCTGCCGCCGCGGCCGCCGGCACCAAGCGAGCGCTGAAGATCTCCAACAAGCCGGCCGCCGACGCCGGGAAACGCGACGTCTACTTCTGGAAGGTGTACGCGTACGCGATCACGTTCTGGGCGCCCGGCCCGCTCTTGAGTCTCTGTGGGATCAAGGGCAAGTCGCGGCAGTTTGCGTGGCGGGAGAAAATCGCGTTGATCAGCTGCATCCTCTACATCGGCGCGTTTGTGGCGTTTCTCACCTTCGGGTTCACCCGCACGGTGTGTCCTGCGGGCGGCATCAAGGTCCGCAACGGCGAGGTGTCCAGCGGGTACCTCATCATCAACGGGCGGGCGTACGACTTGACCAGCTCGCAGCACCCGGCGGCGGCCGGGATCCCCGCGGGCTCCAACGTGTTGTACCCGCCGGTGAACGCCGGCGGCATGGACGCGTCGTTCTTGTTCCAGAACGTCAACGGCAACTGCCGCGACTTGATCGTGCCCCGCGACAACTGCCTGATCCCGACCTCGGGCACCGACTTGGCCTGGTACATGCCGTGCCGCGTGTACAACCAGTACGGCACGTCCGAGGTGAACCGCAGCGCGGTCTACTACGACGGGTGGGCGTGCCACACGCTGGCCGCGGCCCGCGACACCTACTACGCGCTCGACGTCAGCGGCGACGTGTACTTCACGTGGGACGACATCAGAAACAGCCTGCGCAACTTGGTCGTGTACTCCGGCAGCGTGCTCGACCTCGACCTCCTTGCGTGGATCTCGGCCGACGACGTGACGTATCCGGCGTTGTTCGACGAGCTCCGCGCCGACGCCACGTTCCGCGGCCACGACATCTCCATGGTGTTGTCGAATGTCGCCGACCGCCGCGCCGCCAAGTGCCTTGCCGAGATCATCCGCGTGGGCGTCATCGACTCCGAGACCATCGGGTGCATTGCCTCGAGCATCGTCTTGGTGGTGGCGCTTGTCTTCATTCTCTCGGTCGTGGTGGCCAAGTTCCTCATGGCGTGCTACTTCCGCTGGGTCGTGGCGGTCAAGCAGGGGGCCTCCGTCGTGGGCAACAAGTCGATGGCGGCGCGTGAGCGCGAGATCGAGAACTGGGTCGACAACCCGGACGTGGCCGCGCCCATCCACAGCGTGCCGGCGCGGAACAGGGCCGACTACAAGACGCAGAAGACTAACCGGCAGAGCGTGTTTTTCAAGGGCCACTCGCTCATGGCCGCGCCGGAGTTCGCGCCCGGAGCAACCCAGGGAGCCGCTCAGGGGGCCGCCAAGAACCAGCTGCCGCTCTCGAACTTGACCACCATGACCACGCAGGCCGCCGTGCTTGGGCGGCAGAAGAAGATGCGGGCCCCGCGCGCCAAGTCCGCGGCGTTTGGCCACAGCAGACACTCGTCCTACGACATGTTGGCGCCGCGCCCGATGTCGACGCTCAACCCGTTCGAGACGCTTGAGGACGAGCTCGTGGTCGGGCTCGGCCCCGAGCTCATCCACCCCGACGTGGTGCCGCAGCCGCCCGCCGACTACCAGCCGTTTGGGTACCCGTTAGCGCACACGATCACGCTCATCACGGCGTACTCCGAGGACCTCGCCGGGCTCCGCACGACGATGGACTCCGTGGCCACCACGGACTACCCGAACTCGCACAAGTTGATCCTCGTGGTGTGTGACGGGTTGATCAAGGGCGCGGGCAACGAGCGGCTGACGCCCGAGATCGCGTTGGACCTCATGACCGACTTCTGCGTGCCCCGGGAGGACGTGCAGCCGTTCTCGTACGTGGCCGTGGCGCAGGGCCTGAAGCGGCACAACATGGCCAAGGTCTACGCCGGGTTCTACAAGTACGACGACGCCACGGTGCCGCGGGAAAAGCAGCAGCGGGTGCCCGTGATCACCATCGTCAAGTGCGGCACCCCGGAGGAGGCCGGGGGCGCCAAGCCGGGAAACAGAGGCAAGCGGGACTCGCAGATCATCTTGATGTCGTTCTTGCAGAAGGTCACGTTCAACGAGCGCATGACCGCGTTGGACTACGTGATGCTCGAGTCGATCTGGCGCATCACGGGGCTCATGGCCGAGTTCTACGAGATCGTCTTGATGGTCGACGCAGACACCATGGTGTACCCGGACTGCTTGACGCACATGTGCGCAGAAATGATCAAGGACCCGCTGATCATGGGGCTCTGTGGCGAGACCAAGATCGCCAACAAGGCCGAGACCTGGGTCACCGCGATCCAGGTGTTCGAGTACTACATCTCGCACCACCAGGCCAAGGCGTTCGAGTCGATCTTCGGCGGTGTCACGTGCTTGCCGGGCTGCTTCTCCATGTACAGAATCAAGGCGCCCAAGGGCAACAAGGGCTACTGGGTGCCGATCTTGGCCAACCCAGACATCGTCGAGCGGTACTCGGACAACGTGGTCGACACCTTGCACAAGAAAAACTTGTTGTTGCTCGGCGAGGATCGGTTCCTCTCGTCGCTCATGTTGCGCACGTTCCCAAAGCGGAAACAGGTGTTTGTGCCCAAGGCCGCGTGCAAGACCGTGGTGCCAGAAAAGTTCATGGTGTTGCTCTCGCAGCGCCGGCGGTGGATCAACTCCACTGTCCACAACTTGATGGAGTTGGTGTTGGTGAACGACTTGTGTGGCACGTTCTGCTTCTCCATGCAGTTTGTCATTTTCATCGAGTTGGTCGGCACGTTGGTCTTGCCCGCGGCCATTTCCTTCACCATCTACGTCATTGTGTTTGCCATCATCTCGCACCCCACGCCGGTCATGTCGTTGGTGCTTTTGGGAATCATTTTCGGGTTGCCGGGCGCGTTGATCGTCATCACCGTCTCCTCGGTCAAGTACGTTGTGTACTTCTTCATCTACCTTCTCGCGTTGCCGATCTGGAACTTCGTGCTCCCTACCTACGCGTACTGGAAATTCGACGATTTCAGTTGGGGTGAGACCAGAACCGTCAGTGGCGGCGACAAGGGCGAGCACGGCGCCGTCGAGGGTGTTTACGACTCTTCTCAAATCACCATGAAGCGCTGGAGAGAGTGGGAAAGAGAAAAGAGACAGGAGTTCTTGGGTGCGCTTGCTGCCCCCGGTGCTGTGTGGGACCCGGCGAATCAGGGCCACAACACGAGCTACTCCGACGGCTCCGTGATGTCTGAAGGCGCGTAGGGCGAGAAGTACGGGCCGGAAAGACAATGAGTTGAAAAGACAATGAGTTGAAAAGACTAGGAGTTGAATAGACTAGGAGTTGAAAAACACTTGAGGTTGAAAAAGACCAGGGGCGGAAATAGGCCAGAGGCTGGAAATGGCATCTGCTCGTTACTGTGGCGCTCGTAGATAGCATACTGGACATCTTCATCTGTAAGACTGATACCATAGAATACACATTGAATTATCTATTTTGAGTTACAATGTTATTGTAGAGAGGTAAGGAGGTAAAGGTAAAGAGGTAAAGAGCCACGGACCGGATGAGTGCCAATGAAGTTGACTATACACGTCTTTAGACCCGAAAAAGCTTGGCTACATTGAAATTCATCATAATCATTATATTGAACTAAATACTCCAGTGAAAAGGCCGTGTGGCATAGAATTGAAAGGTCGTGAAAAAGCGGCCATGTGACTCACTCGCCGGTGAGGGCCCCTAGATGCGGGAAAAGCAGGCTCGATGGGCACTTCGCCTAGAAGGCCGCAGCTTGAGACGTTTCAGACTTGAAACTCAGCGCCGAGGAGGAGCCGCGCGACTCGGTATTGTGCTCCTTGAACTTCTTGAGTCTCCATGTGATGGAAGGCTTGTTGATGGAGGGCTTGAAGGCAGATCCCGGGGTGGCTAAAGCGTACAACATTTTGAAGGTATGAAGGTTTTTGAGATTTGTGAGAGAAATAAAGTTCTAGCTTTCCAAGCGGGCCGCGGGGAACGGGGGCATTATAAAGGAAGAGATTTGCCGGGATCCGCCTCGAGAACAATCAACCCACTCAAACAAGCGATGATGGCTACTTCGTGCATGGGTGTCGTAAGCGCGCGTGTAAGCAAGGAAATATGTTCCGCGTCCGCGCCGCCATAATATGCAGGTTGATGAGTTGAGACATGCAGGAGTTTCATTCGTCAAATTTCAAGGCGGGTCTTGCTTTTCCTTTTTTGTGAATCTCAGAGGTGTGACATATCAGCCCCTAGTGTCTATAATTTTCTTAATCTTCGGTAAGTGGAAAGAATCAAAGGCCAATTTCTTCTGGAGAGCACGACTCGTAGTTCTTGGCTCACCCGCTCGAGAATTGTGTAAAGGAGGCCAGAATTTTCTTGACATTCGAATTGGGCGTTTGCGTGCATAATGAGCCTTTGCCCGAAGGCACGCACTTTGACGAATGCGGGCAGGGCGGATTTTCCGTCACTCGACCGGCCAACAATACAAAAAGCAATGTGCGTACTACGTGGCAAGCATCTGATTTAAAATTGTAAAATTGGATTTTCGGCAAGAAAGGTAATTTCTACACATGTGATTGAAAAAGAGACCTTGCTCTTTTGGGGTGGGTGGTGTGATATCAGAAAAATTCCATGGCGAGCAAGGGCATCAAGAGCTAAGCGAGGCTGCCTCGTGCAGGCTTATCAAAACCGCGAACTTGCTCAGAGACGCGTGTCGTATGCCGGCCTCATGCGAAAAGCGAGCAATCTCTTTTGCATTTTTGCTTCATGGCTCTTTGACTGCTATGGAGGTTCATTGTCTATCTTGAGACTAGAGCCCTCGAGTGAGAGTTTATTTACATTATGCCATGAGCTTTGAGTAAGGGTAAGGGGAACTCAAGGTCACGAACGTGGAGTTGCGCGGATTTAGGAGCGGGGTTTGCGAGGGCGAGGCCGCTGACACCTGGCCATCACGTGCGGGGCCAAGTCACGTGATCACATTCCCCGCTCATCGGAAGGCTTTTACGGGCTTTTTGAACAATATTTTGACCGTTTCTCAAGAAACGCTTTTCTGAGGCAAAAAGGCAACGCCCCATAGAGATTCCGCGTCAATTTATTTGCATTTCCATGTAAAGTCCGATCCTCACGATTGGAATTAATATATGTTCGCGGCGCATATATATCTCCGCTCTTCTGCAAGTCTATATGCCTCAGCGTTCACAAATGGCGCGAGTTCGAGGAATGGTTTATTCGACTCGGGACATCATATTTTCTCTGCGACTGTCTTGGTCAATCGGACCCAATTTTTCGGTAATGCTTTTGAGAAGGTATTGGAATGATTAGATTTGATGTTGTAGATCCTCGAATACTGTTTTTGCTGACTATCCAATGATTCAGAATTTGATTTTTGCAGCTGGAAAATCATGACCACTTAAATACTTCGGCTTTCTGCAGGGCACTGAATTGTTAAAGATTCTTATGAGATGTACACGACCATGAGTCTGGACTTCTCACTTCATCCTTAGTATTGCTCCTTGTTTAGGTATGCTTTCCTCTTTGAGAGTGATGCATGACTAATCGTCTAATTGAACAATATAATTGTTTGAAAGGAAAGTCGTGGATAACAACTTTCATATAGTAAAAGAGTACAAATATCCCCCTGGAATATTTGTTGAGTAATGAGTGAAGAACCAGTAAGATACTTTGACATCCTAGGTTTATATCGAAGATATGGCACCTAGAGTAAACTCAAGACACAATCCTCCAGCAGAGCCTGCTGCGGAACCTGCTGCTGATCGTTTGGAACAATTCCGTATGTTTAGCTTTCAGCTGAAGTCTTATGATGACACAGATGCACAGGTCTTTCAGTTTAATGCTGCGTCAGTTGAATTCAAACATGAAAGACAATGTAAAATGTCAGAATTTTTTAGAGGGTAGAGCTGCAAACTGAAAAGGACATCTCCTCGAGGGCAAATTTTGGTTTCACTTTCAGTTCGTTCGTACCCTTGTACATGTTTTAAATTTTCGTCGCATCAACAGCGATTGTCAAGAAACAAATATAATTATAATAAAATGGAAGAATGAGGCAAGAAACCAAGAGCTTGCTTCACATTGTGAGCCGACGAGTAACGCCTATTTGAAATTCCAGACCAACAACGTAATCAGACAACGAACCGCCGTCTCGACTCACCATTGTATTCGGATATGGCCAGGCATAGTCACTGTAAAGAAGCTAATCCAGCATTAAATTCAGGCCCCTGGAGATTAAAAACACTTTTCAACAATGAATTTCTCGATTAGGTGCCCATACACTGATGGCTATCCTTGTATGGAAACCTTAATCTGAAGAAGTTTACTTCTTTATTCAATTCCGCTAGTTTTGCCAACACTTCTGCTTGATTCTCGCTCCGAGTTTTGTAGTTTCGTGAACGCACAATCATAGCTACCGGTATGTCGTCACGTAAATGAGACCACAGACAAATATCAAGCTTTCTCGAAAACAAATATCCCGTGTTGTTTGAGGCCAAGGCATGAGCCGAAGAGGACCAAATCATCGATATATTTGTCAGTTTTATATGTGCATTCCACGAGTAATCGGCAAAAAGAGAAAGTAGCTCCATCTGCCAGAACCTCGACTTTCGTGAAAGTCAAGCACATTGTTTTGAGAAAAATCGGGACATTAGAAACCGTCGCGTATAAAAGCTTTCAATAATACATTGGTTTAAACATGGATTTTGCTCTGTCGCTTCCAGTTCGAGCAAACCCTGTCTCATATATTTTGCCTCAGAGTCGATATTACATGCACTCACGTGTTTTTGCATTGTGAGACTGCACCATAAAATGATTTTTCTTCGAAAAAGTCGCCTCGGCAACAATCCGGAGTACAAAATTGACGCAAGCACGGCTGGAGTCCTTCGTCGCCAGACCACATATTCCTCATTTTCTTGCAATTTCGATTCAATCGTCTTTGGTCTCCTAATTTCATCTTTGTTCCCTCAAGCGGAAATAGAAGACCTTGTGCCAAGAATTTGCTTTCTCTCCATGAGAATAGGGCAAAATATGCTTGAAGGTTGAATGCCTCGGAACGTTTACAACCATGAAGGCGCACCACGACGCATGTTTCGGAACGCGGTGTCAGAGGACGACAACTGCTTTCAGTAATATCCCTGTTTTCGGACCACCTTTCGCTGTAATTCTGAAGTATCCTTTTCACACAAATCCAAGACCTTTAAGCTGATCTCGAGGTCGACTCTTTCCGACACGTTTATAAAACCTTGAACTTTTCAATCAATGATGTAGTCGTATATTTTTCATTCGAGAAGAAAAAATTATTTCTCGCGGAATGCTGCCACCAAGCCACCGAAAGCGCTCGATTGGTTCAAGAGTAACACGGAAATGGAAATTACGGAAGACTCGTAAGAAAAAAACCCCTGCAGATTGCAGGAAGAGTGCTGAAAACTTCTAGGTCAAGCAGGAAGAAATTTGCTCTGATTCTAATGCGGAATTTTAATCACATCCACCCTCATAGCAAAGGCAGCGCTGCGCATTCGACGCCTCAATAAGGGGCGCAAGCCACAGCAAGGGGTAATGTCCTCACTTTTGTTCAAGGTTTGTGGGGTGGCAAAACAATAAATGAGTCGGAAAAAGTATTGGTCACTTTCGTCGAATTATTTGCCAAGCTGCAACGAATTTACCTTTGAAGCTCGGATTGGTTTTATGATGAGCCCGGGTTGTGTGTAAAATATGTGAGACGCTCGATGGGTAGAAACAGGAACGCCGACAATCAACCCCGCTAATAAATGACTAGATGGGGAATATTGTTGGCAAGTCTGGACCGACGGAGACCACGTTTCTTGAGCGCCTTCAGCTAGGCTTCGTGTTCAAGAGCTGTAAGGCAGCCCACAAAACTAATGGTTATAGTCTCGACTCACTGTCCGAGAAAAATAATACCTTTTTATGTTCATTAGGAAGTACCCTTTTTTTCGCATGGCCGCAACTACCGAATCGGGAAGACACCGGTACCTGGTATCTCCGTTTCGAGGCAAAATGTCATGTGCCCCGCGGAGAGACTGCACACGAGGCGAGCCGCAGCTGCAAAATCAATCCACCTTTCATGTTCGAGAATTGCCCAATGCAGTTAACATCCTCAAATAGATCCACTGTGCCGGGCCAGACAAAGTCCACGGCCGCCCAATTTGCAAAAATAGCAGAATTATATATGAGCATGGAATCCGCACTGATACGGCTCAGATTTAAAATTTATCTTCTCATACACACCTCGCTCATCCACCGCTTTTACAATGAAGCTTTCCACCCCCACGCTCTTGGCCATCTTGGCGTCCTCGGCCGTTGTTCTCTCGGCACCAACCGCTCTCAACACTCAGCAGTCTGCTGGCGCTTCTTTGGTCAAGAAGTCCGACGTCACCGATGTCTTGAACATCATCGAAGAGTTGGGCAGATTGAATGAAAAGAGAGACTATACCGACGAAGCTGAAATGCACCTCGCCATCGCAAAAAGAGACAGCTTGCTTCAACAGCTTCTTTCCGGCTTGGCCCTGTCGGGACTTATCAAAAATGTGTGGAATATCATCACGCAAAATGAGGCTTTGAGAACTCAAATCACCGCGCTTGTCAAGCAGGCACTTCAAGGCGCCATTACTGCTGCCCCATCGTTGATCACCGCCATTTATAACTCAGGTTTGATTCAACAGGTCTTTTCGAGTATCTGGAATAGCACTCAATTGAGATCCGCTCTCTTGAGTGCCGCAAAGGCCATTTTCAGTTCAGGCTTGCAATTATTGCAGGCATTTTTGGCTCAAAGAACCAGCGGTTCCGCCAAGAGAGACATGTCTGTCAACGGTGTATTGAGCGCCGAGGACATTCCTCAACCTGCTCCCGCGGGTGTTAAGCAGACCAGAGACATGTCTGTTAACGGTGTTTTGAGCGCCGAGGACATTCCTCAACCTGCTCCCGCGGGTGTTAAGCAGACCAGAGACATGTCTGTTAACGGTGTTTTGAGCGCCGAGGACATTCCTCAACCTGCTCCCGCGGGTGTTAAGCAGA
>JAJLZY010000089.1:0-45365 GCA_030564885.1 Metschnikowia kofuensis (nom. inval.)
GCAAATCGGGTCCCTTGGCCCAGTTGGTTAAGGCGTGGTGCTAATAACGCCAAGATCAGCAGTTCGATCCTGCTAGGGACCATATTTCTCAGGGCGTGTGGCGCAGTTGGTAGCGCGTTCCCTTAGCATGGGAAAGGTCTCCGGTTCAAATCCGGACTCGTCCATTTTTTCCTTATTCGAAGAAGTAACACGCGCACGACTTTTTTTTCCACCGCCGGACATGCGCAGCAGATTGTGAGAGACTGTGTTCAACGTCGACATTGCCCTAAATCGATTCCGTTGACTTTTGAGGCAGGAAAGTCTGTCTGTGAATTCCTACTTTAAGCTTCATTCTTTCAAACATCAGAATTACCTTCTTGATACTACAGAGAAAGGTAATTTACTCGCATCTTATTCGAGACAAAAAGATTTCCATCTGACATCATGTCATCCTTCGAGGACGATGAAGCCCTCTTCGAGGACCTCTATGATGATGATTCGAAGACTGAGACGAAGCCTTCTACCAAAGGCGCCGAGGTAGAAGCCCCCGTCGTTGTCGAAACAAAAAATGACCCTACCAAATTTGAGTCCGATAATGCAGCCTCCACAAATACATCTTCGGCTACTTCTGCGCCACAAAGCGCCCAAGAAAACCCGGCTAATAATACATCACTTCGCGCAGAAGCTTCTGCGTATGATGTCACTCAAGATTCTCGTACCAGTCAGTACGACTCCCAACTTCAGTCTCAAGGTCAGCAGTATGGGGCCCCTCAACAGATACAGGGTGGTGGGGATAGCTCAGGACACCAAAACCAGGCTTATGGGCAACAGCCACAAGGTCAGTATGGACAAAGTCAGAATGGGCATCAGCAGTACGGCCAAACCCAGCAGCCATACGGGCAAACTCAACAGCCATATGGGCAAACTCAGCAGCAATATGGACAGCCTTTACAGCAACCTCATTTTGATCAACAAGTGTCGCAGGGGCAAAAAATGTACAACAGTCAGCCTCCCTCTAATTTGGGCAGAGACAGCGGAAAAATGTTCATTGGCGGTCTCAATTGGGATACCACAGAAGAAGGAATGGTAGCCTATTTCTCGAAATACGGAGAGATTCTGGACTACACTATTATGAAAGACTCGAATACCGGTAGGTCTCGTGGATTTGGATTCTTGACGTTTAAAGACCCTCGCGCAGTCGACGAAGTAATCAAAAAAGATCACATTTTAGACGGTAAACTAATTGACCCCAAGAGAGCTATTGCTAGAGAGGAGCAGGATAAAGTTGGGAAAATATTTGTCGGAGGTATCGATCCCTTAGTTAATGAAAAAGACTTCAATGATTTTTTTTCTCAATTTGGCCGTATTATTGATGCCCAACTTATGATCGACAAAGACACCGGCAGATCAAGGGGATTTGGATTTATCACTTACGATTCACCAGAGGCCGTAGATAAGGTTTGTCTCAACAAGTATCTTACCTTGAAAGGCAAGGCTATGGAGGTCAAACGTGCAGAGCCTCGGGGTCAACATCAACAGAATCAGAACCAGCAGCAGCAACAACAGCAGCAACAACAACAACAAAATCAGTATAATAATCCGTATGCTAATGCTTACGGTCAATATCAAATGCAATTTGGTCAAAATCAGCCTAACTTTGCGGGCGCAACTCCTGAAATGATGCAAGAGTACTGGCAGAGAATGCAATGGTTCATGTTTCAACAGCAACAGCAACAACCAGCTGGTGCTTCTACCTCGCTGAATGGTGACGAACAGTCGGGGGAACAGCCAGAGCAACAGCCCTTAAACCCTCAACAGCAGTCGTCTGCGGAAGAAACTCAACATGTGCCATCTAAGTCTGACAATGGCTCAGATTTTACTCCAAGACTTCCTGACGGTCCGGCTGCAGCACGCCCAGATGGGCCTCGCTTGGGTCTTCGTAGGGACAGATTTGATAGTGACAGTGAAAGCAACGGTCGCAGGCTTAATCTTCCTAAGGGCCCCAGAAGAGGTGGAAGCGGCCCTAGCAATGGTGGAGGATACCGGGGCAGCAGAGGTGGCTACAAAAGAGGCGGGTATCACCCTTACGGCCGCGGGGGAAGGAGATAATATATCTCACGTCCCTTCATTGGAACTAGAGTCTTTCTTGAAATTTAGGTTGGCGAGGAAGAGGAAGAAAGGAAATATTTGACTTGAATGTGTCGATGAGATGTGCCTTAAGCATAAGTATTGAAAGAAGAAATTGTTGCTCAAGTGTCAAGAAAGCTATCAAACAACGCACTAAGAACTAGAGCGACTACATGTAAGGTATATTTTTCAATAATATTGTAAGTATAATTGATGAGTACAGATAAAAGCCGAGTCTCCGGGTTCACATTTGCTGTAATTGGTCCTTCACCTCCTCTTACCACCGCCTTTACCATGACGCCCGTTTTTGGCCTGTCTTTTCTCCTTCAATTGTCTCGACTTTCTGATGTCTTCACTTGATCTTAATTCCTGTCTTTGACCAGGTTTGTTGAAGCCCTTCACCTTTCTTCCAGAATCCACAGCTTTCTCCACCTTTTTCTTTTGCTTATGGTAATCATCTCTATATTTATCTGGTGCTCTTGGAGCGTCAGCTCTTTTGTGCTTGAAACGTTGATTGTCATTTCCCGTCTTTTGAGCCTCAGGAGTAGCCACGCCAAATGTTCCAATATTCCTCTGCTTCTTCCACTGGTCGAACTTACCAGATTTGAACGTTGCCGGAATCCTTTGACCACTTTCTCCAATTATATATTTCTTTCCCTCCACAGATTGACTGTTGATGTATTTCCCCTTCTTTTTATCCCATTTCATAACTTGCGAATTCTTCTGCAATTTATCGTCATTCTCCAAGTCAAATGTAGCTTTGGCGGCATCGTTCGCAAAAGAGTTTGGAATAGAAAATTGTTGATCTTGGATCTCTGATGCAGGTGCATGATGGCTAATGAAGAATTGGGGATCTCTGAACGACTTCTTCATTTGTTTCTGTTTCTGATGTAAAATTTGATCACCATCCTCGAAGGCATCCGCCAATTCATCGTCATCTGCTTCCACGCTGACCACGTTATACCCAACTTCGCCAGCATCTCCCTTCAAAATTTCATCTTGTACTGTATGACTTAACCCCGCAAGTCTTTCTTGTTCTAAGAGGTTCCTCCTTTCCTTTGCCTTTCTTTGAATTGGCGCAAGCTGACGCCTTCTCCTGTTCATCAAAGTGACCATAGAATCTTCTTCTTTCTCCTTCCCCTTTTTGGAGAATTCAAAGACTGTTTCTTTAACTCTTCTGTTCTGTAGCTTCGCTAAAAAATCTTCCTTTTCTTTTTCCATGTTCGGGCCAAAAAGCAAATGCTGCTCATCCCAAGCTCCAGTTTGTAAGAGCTCTTTGGATCTTTTGACAGATTCAACTGATGCAGCTTGCCGCGTACGATAATAAAGCCTTTCACCCTTCACGGCGACATCCTTTATGACTTTCAAATCGTAATTGCTCTTAATCAAAGTGTTATACATTTCCTCGACTGGTTCGAGCTGATCTCTTGGAAGAGCCCCAAGTACCATTCTGTCTGTATAGGAAATTTTCGGTTCCACGTAATCAGATCCCCTTGAGTCTTTGAGTAGCTCACATTTTTTTTCATGCATTGATGTGAGCAAAATCTTCTTCCCCAAAAATAACTCTATATCGAGGAGATAAGGTAACTCACCTTCACTAACAATCGAGTAAGCCCAGCCTTTATTTCCGGCTCTGGCTGTTCTTCCAACTCTGTGAATGAAGATTTTTGAGGAAGCGGGTAATGTAAAGTTGATCACGTTGGCCAAAACAGGAATATCAATACCACGCGCAGCGACATCAGTCACGACCAACAAGTTTGTGAGACCGATTCTGAATCTATACAATTGCTCACGTCTCGCGCGCTGGTCCAAAGAACCATAAATGTAGGACACTAGGAACCCAGCTTCTCTCAACATTTGTGTAACAAATTCAACGTGATGCTTAGTGGGAACGAAGACAATCGTGGAGTATGGTGATGGCAACACGTTAGCAGGTGGTAATCTTTCCTTCTTAAACCTTTTGCGTTTTTTCGACGCTTCTTCTTTGTCATCTTCATCATCAGTTATGTCATCTGCTCTTTTGCTCTCTTTCTTGATTCTCGCAATTTCCTCCTCAGATGGCAAGGGAATTTTGATGACGTTCTGGATGGTGCACAATAAAGCAGCCTCTCTCTCTGTCTTTTTGACGGAAAAGAAAGCCATTTGCAAAAGCTCTGAGATTTTGGTTTCGGCATCGAGTCTGACTAAGACAGGATTGGTGAGTCCAGCCTTGGCAAAGTCAATGAGGGAGCGCGGAAGTGTCGCAGAAAACAAGAGCGACTGTCTGCTCAGAGGAAGTGCGGCAAGAAGCTCATTGAGTTGTTCTGCAAACCCCATCTCAAACAATCTATCTGCCTCATCGAAGACGATATATTCCACAGTTCTGAGATCCAAATCCATCTCAACCTTCAAATGCAAGAATCTACCAGGTGTGGCAACGATAATATCTGGGCTAGACATCATGGAAGTGAACTGTTCTTCCATTGCATCACCACCAATGAGCACAACGGAACGCAAGTCTGTGCCTTTACTGAACTCCTTGACTTGTTTAAAAGTTTGCAAAGCCAATTCTCTCGAAGGTGACAAAATGACAGCTCTAGCACCAACTTTCGCACTATGTGTTTTTAATTTCTCAATGACCGGTAATGTAAAGGCAGCAGTCTTACCCGAGCCTGTCCTGGCCATACCTACCACGTCCCTATTCTCCATGATCAAAGGAATTGTTTTTCTCTGAATCGGCGTGGGTTGCTTGTAGCCTTTTTTAGAAATATTCGCCAAGATAAATTTGGAGAGACCAAATGAGGCAAATGTTCCCGCTTTCGCTTTCTTGGCTGTGGGATTATTCACGGCGAAGTAAGACGCGATGTCTTGAGAATCTTTCAATCCCAGATCCTCATCATCGGACATCTCCATCGAAGGCATGGTTAATTTTTCCATGTTGCTACTGGCTTTTTGCTTCTTCTTGGCAGGCTGTTTATGATCAGCATCAACTTCCTCATCACTGACTATATCCTGAAGCTCCTCATTGTCGGAAAATGCGTCTGAGTCCAGTCCAGTGCCAGAAGTGGCTTCTGACTCTGAATCATCATGTCTGGCAGCAAGTGCAAGAGATCCTGCTATATCGAACTTTTCGTCGTCTGACATTATGTGATAATGTAGAGATCGGGGTTTGCAATTACTTTCGAAAAGTTGACCTTGAGAAGTCTCGAAGAGCATCGCAGGAAAAATGGTTCTGTATGCACGACGAAAGAACGCGAGTCACCTTCAATATTGATTTTCGAAATAGATATAAGATTTGATGTGCTATTAGATACGAGAAATAGAATTAATAAGAATTCTTACTGAAGTTTTCGAAAGGCGAATTTTTTTTTGAGCCTTGACAAGTTACAAATTTTGAGGCCCTGAAATAGATAATGATCTCACTTTGTAATGAGTAGGCGACCGCGGAAAGTCCAGTCAAAGGTCGCTTGAGCTTCTAATTTGCCAACCACTGGAGATTTGAGGTTAGACAAATACTCTAAGGGTTAACACTGAATCGTGCACTTAATTTCAGTCAATTAACTTTCTTTTTTGCTCTAGCGTTTGTTGAGGTACCCGACAATCTGTAAGCGCACATCTCCAAAACTTTAGATATCGAGTGTTGGGAATTATAGCAAATTGTCGGCACCATACTCTCGGACTTACGAATCGCAAAATGCCATAAGAGACAAATGTTAGAGACTTTAAGTCTTAGCTGCCCAATCTCACGCACTCTTTTCTTTGAAGCGTGGATTCCAAGAGAAATAAAATCCATCACAGCACATCAGAAGTGTACAGTTCTCTCTTTGTGTGATTTCGGCACCAAACTCATGTCATGATTGTTTCAAATTCGTCCATATTCTCTAGCTCATCCTGTTGAGTTACCTTCTTCACCACCTCCCGCTTAGAAGATTCCACCACGTGACCATCAAGGATCAATTCATCAAGAATGTGATAAGCCTTTGAGAATCCAAAAATAATGTCTAACTCACACACATTGCCGTACAATTTGTCCATTTGCTCGACGTACCTGTGAATTATTTCGAGTGCCAATAAACCATTATCCAGCGATTCTATTCCCATGACAAAAAACAAAGACGCATATCGACGATAAACAATCTTCATGTCCTTGTATTCAAGAATATTACACATTTTAGCCCTGCGGGACAAAATGATTGTTGTTAATTCTCGTGTGATCTTAGCCTTTTCTTTCTGACTGCTGGCATGGTACCACTTGGACAAACGAACTTTTCCTTGTCTTGATAGTAATAAAGAAAATGTTATTGCCATTTTGTTGATTATGGGTTCGCAGAATGATTGTGTATGAGATACTATTTTGAATATCTTCGATGTGCTGAGTCTCAAACCATGTGTTGTCGCCGATTGTCCCGTAATGTGCATGCACGGGTTTTAGTTGGCGCTGCGTTCGACTTAAGATTTTAAGGGCCACCACACGGGCGCGGTTTAGTCGTAGATTACTTCTAAGCAAAGAGCTGAATTTATGCCACACTTTCAATTCAGTATCGTTTACTTACTTAGCACGAGTAGAAGTTATGCATGCGGAATGAGAAAACTCACTCCAACTTATTAACTGTATTGGTTAAATGCCTGATCTGAGCAGAAATTTCCGCGCACAAGAACTTTCGATTCACCTTCTTGAAATGGTCAATCTCCAATCTAGCTTCACAAAGAATCATATCCATATGCTTCCAAATATCCATTTCTAAGTCAGTTCCTGTGCGCCATCTCAAACTCCATCCATATAGTCGGTGTCTGCCATCTTTATCGAGAGTTTCTCCGGCTTCTCGAAGCGCCCATGGATCTAGTTTCGGAAAATTGGCATGAAGAAACAACATTCTTGGATCGTGCACCTTTTCTAGAGCGTCCTTTAAATCGTTCCCTTTGAGTTTAGCAGATAGCTCTTTTTTCTCCAAACTTTTTTTGTAATCCTCCACAGGGTCATACTGACCCATCGCATGTCCCGTGTAAATGTCGTTTTTAACATTACCTAAGGAGGTGAGGAACTTGCCGACCTGGTAAAATGATTTCTTGAGAACAACTGTAGCGGCAAGAAAAGTTTCCTTATCTCCTTCTCCCTGTGTTCCTTGAGAAAATATAGGGTAGTAGAAATTTGGGCCATATGAATTGTAGTATAGAGCAAGAAGCACGGCTCTAAGATGCGTCTTCTTGGAGATCATGAGCTGTCCGGACTCCGATGAAGGATCGGGAATAGCACCCATTCGTTCGTGATATGGTACCTCACTGAACCAATCAAACCTGCTTGAGACTGTTTGTTGCTGGTAGAAACCAAAGTGCTCGACGTACCTAGGAAGTAGCTCCTTCTTACTTATCTGCTCACCGGCTATTTGGTAAAAGCTTGGTGAGGTGGATCTGCGCCAGTAATCAGGCCAAACGACGAGACCGCTAGACAAAAACGGCTCATTTTTGAATAAGTGCTCTGGAGAATAGGCCGCAATATTATCGCTGTCCATCAACAAAACGTTTTCAAAACTAGAAAGAAGAATTGCAAGCGACTTGTACTGATAACCTTTGAAGGACAAGCTGGAAGCCAACTCGAGGTCATCACCGTACAATTCTGAGGGTAAAAAGATACATTTGGCATTCATAGCAGGGAAAACTTTGGCACAAAGCTCAAGATCATATTCCTCTAACGTGGGGATCAAAATCTCAATTGGAAGTTCGCATCCTCCGCCTCTCAAAGCTCTGATGGACAACAAAGTTAGCCAATTAAATTTACCTCCACCAACGTAGACGATTCCGTCACCTTTGTATAAACCTGAAGGGGCATTTTCGGGTATACGGTTCATGAAATATCTATGAGAGGTAGTCAAGGCTTTTAATTCTGTGTCGCTCAATTGAAGAAAAGAAGAGAGATATTCTTCTGAGAAAAGCGGATCATATTTCCCATCGTCATATCTTTCAGATTGACACACAGCCCCATTTTTGTAGTTGTTCAATTTTTCCTCGATATCAGGCTTCGCTTTGATGAGATCTTCAAATATGTTTTTGTAAAATGCATGTGCTAGGGACAACCTACCCATGTCGGCGTCCCCGATTAACGCCTTTATGTGCTCTAGCTTCTCTTTCTCGGCTTTCGTAAGAGGCACTCTGAAGATTTCCTTCTGCTCGCTTGATTTACCTTCTTTTGATTCTCCCTTGCCCGCGCCTTTGCCGCTTTTCAGTTTCAGGCTATCATCACTATTTAACAAAGCAGATAATCGAGGATCAAAAGGCTGGTCTGTTGTATCGTCGGATCGAGCTAGAGCAGCCTTCCACTTGCATACGAAAGCCGGAAGAACGCCACAGTCACTATCGGAATCGATCACGTAACGCAACTTGTCTCCTCCGAAGTCTTCAAAGATATAAAAGAGGGAACACACAGCTATTACCAAAAGAGTGGCGGCCACTAAGGACAAACTCTTGTGGCGCCTTCGCTGTAGACGAAGACGTATAAGCAAGCTGCTGAAAATTCGCATCGCGAGATCTTGGTCGATCTTTGGCTGGGGAAAAGCTTATATGTTGGTTTGTGTCACTTGAACAGTCGGGTGAATGAATCTTGTTCACAAACAAGAAGCTTCTGGTAATCCTTGATGACGAGAATGTTCTTGAATGACGTTTTCAATAAATAGGTCAAATGAAACAAATGTGACTTGGGAAGTCGATATGTGCAAGAGACGAAAGGCTACGTAGCCTTAGTGAATGCTTGAAAAGCAGAAAAAAGAGTTCGACCCTATAAGTAGAGTGTACGCATTGACAAGACAGTGTGCAGTGAGTTGGCCAAATCTCCGCACGCGCGGAGGGTAACAGCTCAGTCTCTCACGCAGGAGCCAAACGTTTGCTGGCACTTGTTCAATAATGACATGCAAGATGCGTGTGTACACTTTATTGTTATCACACATAAGCCCGGATCCGACCGCCACTAGACTCTCGGATGTTTGTCGTGAAAACATCTTGAGATTTTTCAGTCCGAAAATCAAAGGGCGAGCTTATCTTTTCTACATATGCGTACTAATTCCCAAGAATTGCATCGGAAGACCACATGATTCAGATTCAGATTTGGCTCGACCTTGTGCTGGGCGTTTTTTTTTTTTTTTTTGGCTTTTGCGCATCTCGTTTGTCGACTAAACGTTCTTTACTTTCATTTTTTTTATTTCACATTACTAGGCTGTGAGACCTGACAGCATTTTTGAAGTTCACCCCCATGGCTTTGTCGAATGGTTCGCGCTTCTGCCTTGCGAAAGTCATAAACAAATTAAGCGAACAAACCCAGATTAAATTTATCGGCCGCATGAACAGCCGGTGCACCTTCTTGAAAGGTGTAGCGCGCAGACACCCGTTTGTTGAAAACCAATTCGAAAAAACTAAGTTCGCCGCGTTCTATAAATAGCACAGGTTGGACAAGGAACGGAATCCAAAACGTCCAGCGCTAAACACAAAATGATTGTGCTCTGATGAAATTTGGAGAACAATAAGCAAGTTAACGACGGGTTCGTTTCACCCGAACTACTATTTCATTGTCAAAAAAGCGAAAATGACATTTTGAGAATCTAGTCCTTTCGTCGGTTTTGCGGATTGATAACGAGGTCGACTATTGTAGCGATAGATTATGCCCAGCCTTAGGGGCTGGCCAGTTTTTTTGATATTTATAAGCATTTTCCTGAACGAGAACCTCGTCAACAATGTATGTATGCAGCTCATTACAAATTGTGTGGCATTGTCTGAGTCTCGGAAACCTCCCCTTTACCGGAGCTGCTCCTCCCGGAGAATCGAGCAGTGAATATGGATACGCGCGAGACGAAATGATCAACAGCGCCCAGATCCCGAAACTTTGATCCTAAAGCCTTACTTTTCCAAAAAAATTTCTTATATTCAATTCTTCGCGATGAATCTATTCTTTTGGAGCATTTTTTGAGTCGAACATACGTGTAATGAGACACTCAAACCAAGGCATGGCCGTGCACGGCTTTCAGCGCAAGCTTCACCTTGTATTGGTGCAAATAAAAATTTTGTTGGCTGAAGCAACAAGATAAATTCAAAGCACTTGTTTCTGATTCATCTCTCTTCAAATTTACTCACAGAAACAAGTCTTGGTTTAAACACTCTCATGTTTTATGCCTCAAGGCTCGTGGTCCCGCGAAATAACGGAACCACGAAGCCTGATAAACACAAAGGGTCATACAAGGTTAAACGACAATCGCTTAGAGTGATTTCACATTAAAACCTTATACCACAGCACAAAAAAGATTGTACATACCTACATGCATTGCCGAATGTATGTATTGCCTAAGCTAACTCAAAGTCGGAGGACAACGTTACAATTGTTGTTTGAAAGCCCCACGTTTTCGATGTGCACACAACAAATAGGGACGCGAGGAGCAAAATCATGCTTAGTGAACGGTTCTTTGGTGACTTGAACCTAAAATCTGATTTTATTTCTGATCGCAGGTGCCGATTGTATCCTCCCGGCTTCGCATTCCTTCAATTTGAGATATAATTACGTGTTTCGCAAAATTTCTGATATACTCTAGCACAAAACTCCAATTCCTAAGTAATATTTGACTTGCGCGCACAACACGGCTAAGCACTCAGAAAAAAGCGAGGTAAACTTTATCTGCATCAATCACTCTACTTATCCTCTGACTTCAATCATTTCTGTTCGTTCGACAGATCAATAGTCAGCTATTACTTACTATATCTATAGACGACCAACGTGCAACAATACGCCAAGCAACTGGGATACCCAATCGAGTTTTCATCATTGCCTCGATATTGTCTTCACAGGTGCCCGCTGTAACACGCATTACTACTCAATAACTTTCCCTTCTTCGATCCGAGAAACCGAAAAAAGCTCATTTGCGGAGACACAAGTGTCGCTTTTTGGGTTTTGTGTGTGAAGAAAATTTTTGAGCACACTGAAACCTCATGAGCGATCTTCCACAATCCTTAAACCTTGAGATGAACCATGCTGCCCTCATTTGAAGATACACCCTCCATCATGGACAAAAGTATACCCGCCGTTACTGGTAGGAAAGCTGCTAGATCACTTAAGTTGTTTCGTGGAGATGGACTAAATTTGGATGCCCTCATTGACGCAGACGAGCAACACCCCGATCCTACGAATATATCTCCTCATGAAACGGAATCAGCAAAACGGCCTGACGAAAGTAAGAATGCAGAGTCTGAAGGTCTCGAACCAATGCTCGAGCCTGTATCTTCTGCTACGTATATCCCACACACACCGATGAAGGAGGAACTGGTCACACTGGCGGACGAATGTATCCCACAGAACAATACATCACAAATAGACCAATTGCAGCATTTGATGGCTGACCTTGAGTTTGACAGGGGGTCCGATGGGGAACTCACAAAGATAAAAAAGCATTCCCACGATGACGTTGAGGTTCAGCTTAGACCAAAAGGCGTTACAAATCCAGATTCAGCAGGTGATACATATTTCCAAAACGAGCTTGAAGACGCTCATCCCAAGAACAATTACCCTTTGTCCGTTGAGCTACGACCCTTCAAAAACAAGGTGGGCGGACATACAGCAATTTTCCGGTTCAGCGAGAAAGCAGTTTGCAAGGCCTTAATGAATCGGGAGAATTTGTGGTATGAGGCTGTCGAGCGAAAGCATTTAGACCTTTGGAGATTCATGCCTAAATATATCGGTGTGCTCAATGTGCGTTATTCTAGCATAATGCGCGAGGAGGAGTCAATACCTCCACTGTCATACACCAGTCCCCATCTTGATATTGGGAGCCCTCACACGAGCAAGTCATCACGCGAGCTGCAGAAAGAAGATGCATCAAATACATCATCACTATCTGAGTCGCACCCGAAGCTTCATAAGCGCGGAATCTCGTTTCATAGCAGTACAAAGCCCCCAGACAGCTTTTTTGGAAAAGACGATCCTCCCCCGGAGGTTTCGCTAGATGACAATCGTCACATGATCCCAGATCTTTTATGGAAGCAAATATCCAGCAGTGCGCCAAGCTCTTCCTCAATCGACGAGGTACCACACTCACCAGAGTTATATCCTCTGAACTCATCAGAGTGTAAAGATGCCCAAAACATAAGCATTGGATCTACCTCTGTTAACAGAGACTTGCAGGCCCAAGTCATACAGGAGGTGTTCATACCACAAAGCAGAAAGTCCGAGGAGGTTTTCTTGATGGATGACGAGGACGGCCATCCAATTATGGAAAGCGATACACACAGCCAATCGCTAGAAATGACGACACCACAGGATGACAACAGCCCCGTTCTCCGAAAGCACACACGTTTTGAACGGTTCATTTTGCTCGAAGATTTGACTGCAGATATGCAAAAGCCTTGTGCGTTGGATTTGAAGATGGGAACTCGGCAGTATGGAGTTGAAGCAAGTGATTCCAAACAAATATCGCAACGAAAGAAATGCGCCTCAACCACCTCGAGACTGCTCGGCGTTAGGGTATGTGGCTTGCAGGTGTGGAACAAGGCAACATCATCATATTACATGAAGGATAAGTATTTTGGGAGACAACTCGAGAAAGGTAAGCCGTTTGCCAAAACATTGGCCAAATTTCTTTACGATGGGGTCAGCACATTATCAATATTGAAAAAAATCCCTATGATCATTCGGCAATTGGAAGACTTGCATCAATCGTTTCAGGAATTAGAAGGCTACCGCATGTACGGATCGTCTATTCTTCTTATGTACGACGGCGCTGCATCATCAAAAGAGACGAGTATAAAGTTACATATAATTGACTTCGCTCAAAGCGTCATCGGGGATGATGCCGAGATTCGCTTATACAAAAAACCGCCTGCGCATCCCACGCTTCCTGATATGGGTTATCTTAGAGGATTACGGTCCCTCATTCGATACTACAAACAAATATTCCGAGTAGTTTCAGGAGAAGACTACTCGAAGAGAGAAGGAATGATACGCGGACTTGACGAAGACCCGAATGATTCCAACAGAAGCAAGTTTTGGAGTGAAGTCTTGAAGGGCGACGAGGCAGTGTTGTTGCAAGGTGACCGGCCTGACCCATTCGACATCAACTACCAAGTCGAAACAGACGAAGAGGGGATTTCGGACTAAATGGTAGAGGCCAAGCAAATATGGACTTCGCTTCAAAGTCCTTCGAGATTCTTATTCGAAATTTAAAATACAGTGTTGATTCTTTATTTGGTAAATAGTATATGCATCCCCAAAGAAATAATACCAATATGATACTATTTAATCAAAAAAATCAAAGGATTAATATCGAGGGACAAAAATTCTTTTAGGGTCGTGGAGGCATCAAAGATTAACTTACTCGGCGTTTCTCTTAGCAACCTTCTTGGCGTGGGTTGTTTGAGTACCGAAGATCTTCTTGTCTCTGTTCTTCTTTTGCTTTCTTTGTTGTCTAGATGGCTTCTCGACCTTCTCGGCCAAGCCGTATCTGACCAATCTGTAGGAAGGCTCGAATCTCTTGGCGTCAGCGACAGATTGGTAGATCAAACCAAAACCAGTAGACTTTCCTCCACCAAATTGGGTTCTGAAACCGAAGACGGAGACAGCGTCCTTGTCGGCCTTGTACACCTCAGACAATCTCTCTCTCAACTCGTCCTTGGAAACGTTTGCTCTGTTTGGGTGCAAGACGTCAATGACGAATTGTCTTCTAGCCAACAAAGGGTTGGTGATAACCTTTCTAGTTCTGATAGTAACGGAGTCACTCTATAATTGTTAGTATTCCGATGATTTAAGAGCAGACATAAGCCGATTTAGTTGGAACGAACAGATTATACGCGAGGCATCTGGTCAGCGAATTTTCAGTTTAATCTCCATCCTTTGGAATTCACTTTTTTTGAAACGAGGATCTAGATTGAGTCACGCTTCCAGTTTATTGATAGGGAAGTTCACAGATAACTCGCAACACAACTCAAATATTATTGGGCTAACTTAAATGTCTGGTTCTGAGTGGTGGAGGACTTGAATGAGTTGGCTTTCTTATGCACATGTATTATACTGATAGCAGTTTGCTCCTTCGTCAATTTCATGGCATATTTGGGCAAGCTCGACGCACATACCATCTTGTCAGTATTGGTGGAAGTTGATTTGGACGATGGAACGAAAATTTTTGACAAAAACTTTTTGGTTTCCATTGTGCGAGCGAGCGTGAGGCGCGTGTCTGCAGGATTCGACCAGCCCAGGGGATCAGGAACGCAGTCACATCGCGCACGTGACAATAAGACCATAGGAGTTACGGATCGAGTGAGAATTTAGAGCCGCATTTGTGCCTAACCAGGTTGCAGGTTCTACACTTACTCCTGAAATCTACTTTGATCTTCAAACAAATATTGTTAGGTCGATAGACAAGTTTCTTGTTATTTCGGAAAATGCCCATGTGCTTGAACATAACTTGACTCATCAGGTCAAGGCTAGGAAAGACGAGTGGTTAAAGTGTGTAGGTTTTTACTCCTGGAGTTTCTCATTCGCACGGAGTAGCTCATGGAAATTTCTTTATGAAAGAGTCAAGATGTTCTTCTTGTGTCAGATTCCTGCGTGATTCTCATGTCCTTTAATCAGATGAATCAGATCAAAAAAAAATCATTTAGTGATTACGGGGATGGAGAATCAGGGGTATTGTAAGCCTAGGCAACCGAACCATGGTCGTATTAAAAATTGTGTGGAAACAAAAGCTATTTCATATCTGTCCTGAGTAATATTCTCTCGCAAACTCAGTGAAGTGCCATTCTCACTGCCTTCACTTGTGTGTAATTGTCTAATACAGCCGCGCCCATTTCTCTACCCATTCCAGAGCTTCCAAAGCCCCCAAAGGGAACCATTGGGTGAAAGTCATTGTACGTGTTGACCCAAATAGTGCCTGCTCTGATTCTCCTAGAGACATCAATGCAGGTATTGACGTTGGTAGACTGGATGCCCGCTGCTAAGCCGTAAGCACTGTTATTCGCCAATTCAACTGCTTCATCAACGGTTTTGAACTTGTGCACTGTGATAACTGGACCAAAGATTTCCTCGGTGACAATCTTCATGGTTTCAGTGACGTCTCCAAACACTGTTGGTTTGACAAAGAAACCCTTGCCCTCGGGTCTTTCGCCACCACTTAATAAGGTGGCGCCCTCTGCCTTCCCAGCCTTGATGTAGCCCAAAATCTTGTCTAGTTGATTCTGCGAGTTTTGCGCTCCTTGCAAAACGTCTTCGTCAAATGGGTTGCCAACCTTCACGGCCTCAGCAGCAGCAACGAACTTCTTTACAAACTCCTCATAGATTCCTTCCTGAATGTAAAGACGGGAGCCTGCACAGCAAACCTCGCCCGAGTTGTAGAAAATTCCGGTAATTACGTTTTGAATTGCAACTTCAATGTTGGCGTCGTCGAAAATAATATGAGGTGATTTGCCTCCCAATTCCAAGGTAACTTTTTTGAGAGTGGAAGAGCACTTTTGCATGATCATTTTTCCGGTAGCAGTTGAACCTGTAAATGCAACCTTTTTGATTAAAGGATGGTCAGTAATAGCATTTCCTGTGGTCTTTCCAAATCCATTGACCACATTTAACACGCCAGCAGGGAGAACATCGTGCTCTTTCAACAATTTACAGAGGTATAATGCTGACAAAGGAGTTGTTTCCGAGGTTTTCAAAACAATGGTGTTGTTTGTTGCGAGAGCCGGAGCCACCTTCCATGTGAACATCAACAATGGGAAGTTCCATGGGATGATCTGTCCGCATACACCGAGTGGCTCTCGTCTAGTGAAATTAAAATGCGAATCGCCAGTTTCCACAACAGACCCAGTGATCTTGTCAGCCCATCCGGCAGTGCTTCTAAAACAGCCAACGGATAAGGCAACATCGCCTCTCGCGTTCGAAATCGACTTACCATTATCCAATGCTTCAATGGATGCGAAAAGCTCTGCATTATCTTCGATGATATCAGCAATCTTATTCAATGCTTTGGCTCTGATGGATGGGTCTGCCGCGGACCAGCCGCCATCAAACGCTGCCTGGGCTGCTTGCACAGCCGTATCAACGTCCTCATCCAATGCCTCATAGACGTGCGCAACCTCTTCCTCGGTGGATGGAGAGATAACGGCAAAAGACTTCTTTTGGGCTGGATGCACAAATTCGTTATTGATAAATAAGCCGGTGGGCTGTTCATATTTGAGGCCATTAGGAAGGCTAACTGGAACCGACAAGGGCACACTTGAATAGAGTCTTGTGATAGCAGGAGCTAAAGCTCTGGAGGGCATCGCCTTGAATGCTGTTGACTTTATCATTTTCTTTGAATGGCAACTCTGAAGTTTCGCAGATGAGATAAAGAGTTTCTAGATTTTCAAGACTAAAGGTGGTGGAAGTGACCTTTTATATGCCATTTTTCTTGTCCTGGATAACCACAATAGACTTCGCAATTATTGCACTCGTCCCCTCTTTTTAAAGCATGTTTACGTAGTGTCCTGCGTCCATTGCTCTAAAGCCCGAAAAAGACTGAACATAAGCCTCGCACGCGTGAACATTGTCGGCATTAAGCAAAGTAGTAGCAACTCCGCAAACCTGCATCTCACCGTTCCTTATCTACATGGACATGATTGTTGTCTGTGATCCAGTTATGAAGTAAATGCTTAGAGTCAAGCCACTAGCTTATCCCTCAGTAATTATGGAGCAAACAGGTATATCAAAAACCGAAAGTCTTGAAGTATAAAAGCGGAATCTTGTGAATGAATTCGAGTCTGTCTAAATCGCGGTCGATCGTATACCCCTCGTCAATGCTCGTTATAAATGGTGAGTTTACGCAACATCCGGGCTGCTCTTTACTGAGTATCCGGATTCGAGGCAATAATGCTACATGCTTTTGCACCGAAAGCAACCTATTTGTTTTAAATGATCAGCTATATTGTCACTTCATGATGGATATCGGGTCAAGGCTCGAGCTGACAAATCGCCGTCCCCACGAATGACTGCATGGCGCCTGACCCCGCGACCTTGTGAAGGAAGCTAACCTCTGGCCCCAAATCAAATAATTTTGGGCTCGGACTTAAGCACAAATTCCATTTTCGTGTGTGATCTAATAAGCTCAAAATACCCAAAACGGACAAGAGTGACCGGGGATCAATCTCGCTCTCAACTTTATTCTCAAGTTCTAATTCCCACAGCTCAGCGTAAAGCAAACTGTATGTACCAGCAGGAAGAGCTTCCAGGAAGTTTGAGGGCCTTGTATCAATCTCAGCTTCCAAGCTTCAAGCTAATACTTGTCTCTTCATAGCATTTGCGATAGAGCGATTCTCGTAAAGTGGGGTGGTTGATCAAGGAGGAGCACACAGGCATGCGCAACGCGCAGCTGCGAGGATGAGATGCGATCATACTCGCGGGGACTGCGCAAGACTTCTCCGAAGCCAACATGTCCTTGCGAGGTCCCTCCACAACTTTTCGTCTCTATTAGAAGGAATTTGCTATGTCACAGACAAAGTGGATCAGAGGCCCGATCTGTGGCATCGATAATTGTCGGTCCAGGCTTTACAAACGAGATGCGGGTAGAAAATTTTGTCAGTTTGGTCATGTTGCCGAAGGTGATCTCGACATAGAGGACGAAGACGGAGATGGAGGTCCGTTCACTCAGACAAAGCGATTGAACATACAAATCACAGATACCGGTTTCGGCTCACAGATTTCCTCCAAGAGTGCGCAAGACGGTATCATCCTGACGGGCAAGGGTGATCGCAGACTTTATGGTACAAGCGGGCTTGTCCATCAGTACAAGTGTTTCCAGTACATTTTGCGAGACATCACGCCAAAAGTCATTCGGTGTATATATTCAGACTACGGAGATACTGCTTTGGAATCACTCACATACTCAGTCGATCCTATTGTCAAGCTTTTGTGGATCCGGTTTGTTAAAAAGACGTTCGGTCACACAATTCCAAGCGTCATTGAGTTGTACGTTGTTGTCTATTTGGCGCTCAGACAGTTGAATCGCTACCCAATTTTTGTTGACCAGTACATCGAGATGATATCCAAAAATAAGGTACCCGTTCTTAATGTTATTTCGCTACTACCGGTCAGTATGAAAATGCTGTTACCGGTAAGTTCTGCCGCGATCTTCTCGCCTACAAAAATGTTAGTAGAAGATGCTTTTTATTGTTTGCTAGCAAAGTGGACTACTGATTTGAATCTACGAGGTGTTTGTGCAACTCCACTAGACTACACATATCCGTTGGCATTCAAGTTGTTCACAGATCTCAGAATACCCCACGCTCCACAATTACTTGCAGTGTACCATGAGCTAGGGCAGGAAGTGACGGGCGGTGTTCTCAAACAGCAAGCAATGTATTCTGCTGCTTCTGTCCCCGAGCTTCAATTTGTGGGGCTAGCTTTTTGTGTGATTCGACTATACTTGATTTCATCTCCTGAAATATTCGACTCGAAACAATGGGTTGATTGGGTTACGCAAAGTGAGGAACTATCGTGTTTCAACAACCGAGCTCACCATATTCCACCTGAAGAGATTGTTAATATGTCGCATACTCAAATTTTGAAATATCTCGAGTGGGTGCACGAAAACATGATCCCCTCGCGATACAAAGATCTTGAGAGCGACGACCTCTCCACCATAGAGAAAAAATTGAACAAAGTCTTTATTTTTAAACCGAGTATCGCAGGATTTATGGCAGACGACGCAAATTCAGGAGCTAATGTCTCGTTGAAACCCTTACAGGCCGTTGAAAACACTTTGAGCCTCTTGGAAACCGCGCAAGTTGAAATGCATCTTGAAGAGTACCTTTGCACAAAATTCGGGATAAAGAAGACGACTTTACACGACATATACAAAAGAGTTGATAGCAATCTTCGACAGACATTTCTGTGACGACTTTCATAACTCAGAAGTAAGTCACCAACATTCTCAAGTTATATATGTATATATATTTTGTATATTTTCACATCCGCCTCTTCTGATTGAAACCGTCGAACTTCTTAGTGCGCGACGCGACCACGGGAAACATAAATAAAGAAATGGGCAGGCCTACCTACTCAGGACCCGCGCACGTAGACAATACAACAATTACACAAACACTTTCACTTACAGTTTAAGGCATCAGGCATCAAACAAAGGCGCGAAGACCAATCTTACGGAGCTGCACACATCTCCCATAAACACAAACGACATGAGCGACTCTGCGGAAGTCGTCGATCATGAGCTCAATTCTAGACATGGACAGGAGAGCTCAAGAGAGCAAACACCACATGCTATGAGTGAAGCTGTGTCGAAAATTTCAAATCCGAAACCTGGTACACGTGACTATAATGCATACGGGGCTCAAGAAGGCGAAGGAAATACTTCTTTGACTAGCAATGAAGCAATCGTAGAAACTCCTGAGCCAGAGGTAGCTGAGAGCACCACCGATCCCACGCGAGCTGTCAAGGAGACATTCAGGAAAAGGATATCCGGGAAGACAATAGATAAGCAATGGATTGTATGTGAAAACGAGCCCCTCAGATCTTTTGAATCCTTGCTCGAAATCTCTGCGAACAATGTGCTCGAAAGATTCAAATTCTCCAAACGAAAAGATTCCAAAATAGCAGAAACACAGCGTATTTTGACACAGCATTGGCTCAGTAACAAGTTGCCCAAGTCTTTTTTGGCGCGCTTCAAGGTCACGAAACTACCACTGCTGAAAACATTAATGAGCAAAATGAGAGGAGACAGAGACAGAAGCTTTGATCCTTTCAACATCGATCAAGTGAAGCTCCGCAAAACCATTATCGAGGCTTACCTTCTGGCCGAACTCAAGCAGCTCGAAAGCCTCGAGTCATACCGTATCTCTCTTCAAAATACTTTTGATCTGGATTATGAGTACCTTGCGGACTTTAAAAAGACGACCTCGAACTTGATGGGACAAATCTCGCAAGAAAGAGAGAAAACTTCAAGAGAGCTACATTTGGAACTCAGCAGTAATAAGCAACCAAACACAAACTTCGACAAACGAGATCTCGCAACCACAGTTAATACCTCCATCCAATCCAGATTTGAACCAGATAACGACGATGACCTAAAGCCAATTTTGCGCGGGCTTCGCAAGGAAGCATCAAGGCTAGATGACCGGGAGCGAGAAGTTCTCAAGTTGTGTGATCAACTAGATATAATTGAGCGACAGCTATATACGCGGAGTAAAGAATAATCATGTGATGTGCCCCATAAGCTTGTTACTTTATGTTATCGAAGTCAACTTGCTTCGATCCAATAGACTGTCACAAGGTGTATAGACGCTTCGTCGTCTACGCGCAAAGACCAAAAGCCGTCTTTCTGGTCGTCCCAAACCGTTCCTAGAACGGATTTGATGCTCATGTCGGAGTCAATTTTGGAGTTCTGATCAATTCTGGTGACCAGCACCAAGAACTTATGCTTCGAGCTAATATTGCTCAATTTGTGAGCGACATTCTGTGGAACCGCCTTGATATCCAGCCAATCAGCGATCTCTTTCTCAATTATTGTTTTGAGCTCCTCAGCTCCTATTGGTCCCTGTCTTTGGTCCGAAGCGTTGAGGATGTGTACTGACATGTTCTTCACACACTTAAAAAGATGAGGTGTGCATAATTGTAAGAGTATCCTCTCCGACAGATAAGTGCGATCGTCGCAAGATAGTTAACGCGCGAATACAGTTGATCAAGCCAGAGAAGCATCTTACATACCATCAAATTCAGATGGCTTCTATTTCATACATCTTTCTTCTCATCGCAAAATCAAAGCGCTGAATTTCCGATGCGAACAGATTTTTAAAGAGCTACGATTGGTATGACCTGTTGGAAAAAGAATGAGCCTGCTGACGCGAGACCGCTACGAGAAGGCTTGGATCTGGTAATGCCTTTCGCGAAAATAGTCGCAGTACACAAACGTAGCCACAGCGAGAGTTTCGACCCAAGATTCCTGAACCCCGACAAGTCTTAAACATCCGAGAAGACCCCGATCATCTTTTTCTCTCATATTTGTATAACAAACATCGAAAGGCCAGAGATGGATTATTTCAAGAGAAAAAGTGGCAAAGATCCGAAGGTCAGCGGGAGTGTGTCGGAGGGCGAGACCTCTTCCGCCAGCTCTCGCGTAACCTCGGTTTCTTCAAGCGCATCCAAGAAGGGTCTCATTAAATGTCAAAAGCCTTTCGAAGAACCGCTTTATCCAACCAAGCCGCCCAATTTTGATTTATCGGAGCACGAGCAACTGTGTTACAATGAGGTCTTGGAACACTTTTGCAAATATGCCGAGACTGCAAATGTGCCGGTTAATGACAGCACGGGTGCCGCCACGCACCCGTTGACTGACGAGGAGAAGGCTTGGTTGACAAAGGAATGTTTTCTTAGGTATCTAAGAGCTACCAAGTGGAAGGTTGGCAACGCCATCAAGAGAATAGAGGATACCATAGTCTGGAGGCGTACCTTTGGGGTCGTGACCATCGAGGGACATTCGGATCCCCAAAAAATCATAACATCTGAGTTAGTGGAGCCGGAAAACATTACAGGAAAGAATCTAATTTTGGGATATGATGTTGACAACAGGCCATGTTTGTATCTTCGAAATGGCTATCAAAATACATCAGCTTCTATTCGGCAAGTACAGCACTTAGTGTTCATGCTAGAAAAGGTAATACAGTTCATGCCTCCTGGGCAAGATACACTTGCCTTGCTTATTGACTTCAAAGCTGCTCCAGCGCACTTGAAACTCTCAGCCAAATTCCCTTCTCTCAGCATTTCTAAGCAAGTCCTTCACATATTGCAAAATCACTATCCAGAAAGACTAGGTCGCGGGCTCTTCACAAACATTCCATGGATAGGGTACACTTTTTTCAAAGTTGTGGGGCCATTCATAGATCCCTACACAAGACTGAAAACAATCTATGATCAACCATTCGAAAACTTTGTTCCGCGAGAGCAATTGGATAAAGAGTTTAATGGTATGTTGGATTTTGAGTACGTGCACGAGGTCTATTGGCCAATTATGAATGATATTGCCACCCGGAAAGCGGCCACCGTCCGTAAAAATTTTGAAAAATTGGGCGGTGTAATAGGTTTGAGTGAATTTGATCTCAAAAAAGATTCATAGTTGTTCTATATCTAGAAATGGCGTTGACAGGGTTCGATCTTTACGTGAAACTGCATTAGCTACAGTGCTTCGCTCATCTCGGCAGCGTGTTTATGTCATATACAGAAAATATTCTAGAAGGTGTCTTTTCGGCTACAACGTAGCGGGCAGGTTCAACTGTGATGATATACGGGATTTTCATGAGCGTTGTAGGCAGCGGCTTAGCTTTACTTGTAAATTGATGCGTTCACAACAACCTTTGAGCAAAGTCTTGACTTCGTAGTGCCTTCGCCGCGAGACTCGCCTACCAGTGTATCATTCAAATTTGAGTCACATTTTCTTCATAGGCGCGCATCGCTAAGTAAAGCTATTGGGCATAAGAAGCCATACTAACTGATATCTTAGACTATCTGGTAAGCTGGGATGTATTCTCTTACTTTCATAGCTCATGGTCTGAGTTTCACGGATGAAGATGACCGTGACATCGAGAAATTGGTAGCGGGGAAATTGCAAGTCTCCGTGTTGTCGAAGAATCAACTTTCTCCAAACAGGGTGGTCGATTTCCTGGTAGAAACTAACGTGCCAGAGGTCACTTCTGCTCTCATCAAAAAAGAAGCTGAGCTCAAGAAACTAAATTATGACATCATTTTCCAGCGTACGGCAGAGAGGCAGAACAAGAAGTTATTCATATTTGACATGGACTCCACCTTAATATACCAAGAGGTGATAGAGTTGATTGCGGCGTATGCCAATATTGAGGATAGAGTGGCCGAAATCACTGAAAGAGCCATGAATGGCGAGCTAGACTTCAATCAGTCCTTGCAGGAGAGGGTTTTTTTGTTGAAGGGCATCGATGCTACCACTCTCTGGGACGAGCTTAAGCAGAAGATCAAGATCACTAAAGGAGCTCGAGAGCTTTGCAGAGCTTTAAAGAAGCTTGGTGTAGTCATGGGCGTGTGTTCGGGTGGGTTTATTCCCTTGGCTTCTTACGTCAAAGAACAGTTGGGCTTAGACTACGCCTTCGCGAATACCCTCGGGGTGGATGAGCAATCCAGGCTCGATGGTACGACGCGGGGATACATTGTAAATGGAGAAAAGAAAGCCGAGCTACTTCTTGAAATTGCATCAAACCATGTTATCAATCCCAATACTGCTGTTGCAGTCGGAGACGGCGCAAACGACCTCAAGATGATGAGCGCTGGGGGTTGGGGCGTGGCATGGAACGCGAAGCCAAAGGTTCAAAGAGAGGCTCCGAGCTGCTTGAATACGGACTCATTGCAAGATATTTTGTACATTATGGGCTACGCAGACTCAGAAATCGCCACTCTTCTAGAATGAGTATGAAGATCAAAGAAATCACAATAATCATTTCTATGTATATAATGTCGATTTGCAAGTGAGAGCTTCGTCTTGACTGATGACAAATCATTGCATCGACTTGAAGATGAGAGACTCGTCAAACAGCTTCTTTTATCGTTCCTCTCACGCATCCCATCACACCGTTCATTAGCATCACATCGTGTCCAGGCTTTAACATCTCTGCAGATATGTCGCCCTCTTTTATCATATTCTTTTTCAAGAGAAAATGCCTCATAACGCCGCATAGACAACCCGATGTCAATTTGGGAGTAATCCAGACACCTTGCTTACTTTTGATGGCGATATTTGTAATGGATCCCTCCATCACCTCTGAGATTGTGTTAATCAATATAACTTCTTCTCGTACCGACCTTCCCGGCAACGCTCTCTGCCTTGCCTCGTTATAAACTGGTCGATACGTAGTCTTGAATGATGTAAATGGTGAGGCAAGCACAGGCGTTGAATCGACGTAGACATCGTACCGTTTCAGGTCAGGAAATTTCTCGAGTAAGCCATCTAGGAGGTCCTCTCTATCCGGCGTCTCGTATAACTCAATTTTAGCAATACCTGTCTTGCTCACTAAGAGCCGTACTTTCAAGGGTTTTCGTATGTCGGCCTTTGACTGATCTAGGGTATGTTTGAGTTTGCTTAACACGTCATCTTCGTCGATGTCATACATGGCATCACTTATACTGAAATTGTCCGTCCCTAGCTGGCCGAAAAATTTGAGTTCAAATTTGAGCCTTTCGACATGCTCCAGGAGCAAAAAGAAATTATTACGAGTGATCTCTTGGACTGATTTGGGTGGGGACTTACTCAAAAGTGGGTCATAGCGTATGGTCGACAAGAGATCAAAAGGCACATCGACATTCAAGTGGCTTTTCTTGCCTAAAGACTTGATGAACTCCTCGTACGTTGGTGAATTAAAGTCTGAATCCGCTGGCATGACTGGAGTTTGGATGTATGATGAATTGAATGCGATTTGGTAGGAATGTAGCAATTGCAACAATCTCAGCGAACGTCGCAGTGTAAACGCGAGGCTTTTATAGAATCAGGAATTCCTAGAAAGCCCTTTTAAACAACTGAGCCACAAAGCTTTTTCGTAACTATTTGAACAGCTATGAATCAACGCTTCCAATCTTCTTGATATTCTACAATTTTTCATCAAGAAAGGGGGACATGCGACACGACTATTCGAGTAAAAAATTCCGTCTTAGTCTTACTGATTGATTCTTTCGATCCTGCAGATCTATAACTGAATCCCTATTATTAATACGGCCGGAATCTCTTTCTTTCCCTCATCAATTTCACCCTTTCTTGGTCCTGTTTGAATTTGTGCAATAAGTCATTCATCTCAGCCTTTTTCTTTTCTCTCAATTGAAATCTGTAGAAATCGTCTTTTTCCTTTCTCTTCAGCTTTTTCTTCAGTTTCTCTTGCTCCTTGGCTTGTAAGAGCTTTTGCTTGCCAAGCATACCAGCTTTTGTCTTGGTATGAGAACCAACTACTAAAGTAAACCCATCCTCGTCCACAATCTCGGTTTGTTTCTGTAAATCCTCCCTGGACTCTAGCTCAGCCCTGTTGAAGAGCTCCAACGCTTCAGAAACATCTTTCGCAAGATCATTTGGATCAAGAACGTTGGCCTTAAGCTTGCTCAAGAGAAATTTAGTACCCAAGGAGGGCACGGGCCAGTTCGTGCTTTTCTTATCTCCAGATAACTTTCTCAATGCGTTGAACGCAAGTTGAAAAGATGCTTTGTCAATGAAAGTTATGATGCCACAGTTTTTCGGGAGCTTCAGAGCCATTTCTATCGTTTCCCCATCAGCTACCTCATACCGCAAATCACTGGTTAGTTTCGTGAGATCAACATAGACTTCTTCTTCCATATCATTCAACGGACTGGCAATGAAGCTTTCCACAGTAGCTCCTATAGCTATTTGCTGGAAGTATTTTCTCAAAACGCCGAGACTGGTTTCAACAGGTGAATTGAACATGAAAAGCAGTCGACCACTTATGTTTTGTGCATCTTGGCTGCCTTTCACTTCATGCTTTCTAAAGTATATGAAGTGTGGGGCATCGCTATCCGGTAGCCTGATTTTAAGGATCAGAAAGCCTTTGATCTCGGTGGTGCCAACCATCAGGATGATGTGTTTGTTGAATTTGAAGAACCAGATGCCTACTCATTTTTTCCCTCATATCTGATGATGAGCTCTAAGAGTGCGCAGTGACGCGGATGACCCGAAGGCCAAACTGAATCGCCAATTCCTGACTTTCCTTTTCCTCTTTGAATATTATACTTGGATTGTAATCAAAACAAAAAAGTCATGTCTTCGACAAGAAGAATTTGACAATAAATTTGGGGAGATCAGAGTAGTGGTATCTGTAACTATTGGATTGGTGATAAAACATCACATTTTGCCCGAGATTGTGCGCAGGCTGTCTCTGCTTTCGGGAAAGTGCGGCTCACTATAGTTACTACAAGAAGGACTTTATTTACCTTTTTCAAAGCCGATCTGTATTCTGTGCCCTTCCAAACTTTCACCTTTACACATGGAAACCAAGGGACGAAGAAAAGATTCTATCGAGCAGTTCATTGAGCTGCCGCAGATCATCACCGATAATGGTCTTTCGCAATTACGGTACATGATTCTAATCGAAGGACTTTCGGTTCCAGAGGGCTATGAACAATGCCCCTACAGAGGCTACGTCTGGTCGATCATATGCAAAGTTCCGGTATACCCTACTTACAAGTACGAAAGGGTGGTCTCGAATATTCAGAAAAAGCTTTCTCCCGAGATTTATCAAAAAATCAAGAACGACACCTTCAGGACACTCATGAACGATCGAGCATTCCACTCTCGAGTGTCAGAAGAATCATTGATGCGGATTCTTGCCGCTATAGCTACCTCAATCCCCGAAAATAAGGTAGGTTATGTTCAAGGCTTAAACGTTCTTCTTGCACCCATAGCCTACACTTGCTATAAAAGCGAACCACAAGCGTTTGCGATCCTCCATCATTTGATAACAAAGCAGATCCCGTTGTACATCACCCCCAATCTCGATGGCGTACACACTGCTTTGAGCTTAGTCGATGTCGTGCTCAAAATAATCGATCCCGTCCTCAGTGAATTTCTTGATTCGAAGTTTCTTAAAGCCGAGATATATGCCTTTCCATCAGTGCTCACACTCTGCGCGTGTACACCTCCGCTCACGTCACTCATCAAAATGTGGGATTTTCTCTTTGCATACGGCACTCATATGAACATTTTGTTTGTTGTTGCGCAGCTCATCAGGAATCGCTCGTCCCTTTTAAAATCACAACAACCGATGAAAGAGCTAAGAAGCTTCCCTAGCTTGGATGAAAAGAATATCATCAAATTAAGCCTAAGTTTCATTCCAGAACTCCCCAGAGAGCTCTATGATCTTATCACGCGGCATGGCTTCGACCCCACTGTGCCCGAAAAGCTTGCTGCATTCGCAAAGTCACAGAAACTTTAGAACAACCCATTCGCGTAGTCTTCGTGATTGTAGAATGCGCAAAGGACCGTTCTATCGTTATAAGAACGCCCAGCCATACTCATCAATGCACCTAGCGCGAGTTGTTCATTCTCGAACTCGATATATACCTTGCCGATACCGGGCTGGGTCAACTGCAGAATTCCTGTCGAGTGATCGTGGGGCGGGCGAGGAATTTTCATGGAGACAACCTTTCCATAAGAGCTTGCTTCTAGCTGGATGTCCAGCTCAATGAATTTGAATTTCTCGTCTTCGATCAAGTCTGCTGCTGTCACCACGTTAATGAGTTGTATCACTCTCAGCTTGGGGTGAAATGCGACATACTCATTCCTTACTAAAGCCTTCAACGTTTTCAACTCAATTGGACAATCTTGAATGCTAGTCTGAATCACACCCTCGCCCGACATTTTCAAGCATGAAAATTCGGCGCTTTTTACCATGCTCAATTCTTTTAACTTGTTCATGTAGACAATAGTCTGCTTGAGAGCGCTTTTGGTATTTGGGCACTCTTTGATATCAATGTAAAATTCCACGAATATGACACCCATAAATTCTTTCGTCCCTATTTCTCTCACATATTGGAAAGCTCGAACAGGGGCCAAGTTCTGAAGCGATTCAATCATCAACGACTCTCCAGCTGACTTGTCCACTTCGAGAGTAATTTTCCGAGGACTGTCTAAGACCTCCTCATCAATATCGTCTTTCGCCGCCTTGTAAGGTGGTAAGCATTGTACAACATACTCGCCTGGCCTCGACATCTGCAACAAAACATCGCTGGAAGAATCAAGGCAATCGGCGGGTATCTTTTTTCCATTCAACGTAAGTGCGAATGTTGCGGCAGCACTTGTTTTGAATTCGATGATAAGCTTACGATCATCCTTTGTTTTGCGTTTTCTCTCGATATTGTTTCCAATGGAAGTTCCCTTTATATCGGCAGAACTGATGAACTTGTTGATATAATTGGCCACGACCAAATAATCAATTTCCAGGAAATCAATTCCCTGGATGATGACAATGCATGAATTTCTTGAGTCCAAAGGATCAATTTTCGAGGAGCCTAGAAGAATGCCATCCTCAGTACATCCATCCTTTAGAAGACCTTCGAGTTTTGTTACATCAACCGGTCTGGGGGACCCTGGTAAAGGAAATAGCCCGGAAAGCTTGGCTCTTTGGGCTGTCACCTGCTCAAATCCTTTGGGTTTGATACCCCACTGGCTATCGATTATGGGAAATTTATCAATGGTGGGAACGCTTAGTAGTGCAATCAACCTACGTTCATACTTGGTGATCAACTCATCCTTTGATAGCTTGGCATCAGGATCAACCGGTGTGTCAACGCTAGATTGTTGTGCTCTTGTTTCAGGCTGACTTCTGTCACGATCGTGCCTGTGTGGATTTCTATCGTTTGATTGTCTTCCTAGGTAACTCGTTCTGTCGAAATGGCGGTCTCTGAATTCACGCCCGCGATGACGATCGTCACTGCCCGATGTCCGCTCCCTTTTAAATCGCTGATCCGAGTCTCGTGTTTCTCTCTCCCTTGTAAAGGGCTTTCGTTGACCCGATGCTTCGCGCGAGCCAGTATAATCGTGGTCGGGTGCAGCAGGCTTCAGATTATCTATTCTGGCAAAGCTTCGGGGATGGCTCATTTGTAGAAGTACAGTTAAAAACGCTGTGTCGGGCGTCTTGTATCAGAAAAAAATGTATGTGATAGCTGGATTTTGATGAGATGCACTTCTATATTTCTCACCGGTGTGTGCATCATCGTAATTTGCGCTTAAAACGCGCGTTCTTCTTCTCACAATGAGCATGCTACTCGTCGCATCACTTCAATTTGCTGATTAAAAGTAATTTAAGAGAACAAATAAATTTGAACGATATTTACAACTCATCGTGATCGCCATGCTGACCTTTGGATTTTACACCTCTCTTGTCTTGTTCGGGATCTTCGCTGCCATCAGTGCTTTTGTCTGTGTAAACCGTCTTATTTTGGTTCTGAGAGTCAAGTGAATCTGCCTCAGTAGTATTGTGAGCAATTGCTGTTTCTGAAATGCTGACTGAACTGGCATTTTCTGCCTTCTCTTTTTCTCTCTCTTCCTTTAGCTTCGCTTTCAAATCCTTCTGCATTTTTCTCTCCCTCAATTTATCTAATCTGTTGAGAAGATAAGTCAAGCGCTCTTCATGCTGCGTTTGAAGAATTTGAACATCGCTCACCATGGAGCGCGTCAAATCATTGACTGCTTCGCTAGCTTCGAATCTTTTTTGTTGGGGTACCTTCTCGAATTTCGATTTGGCAACATTCGTGATCTGACTCAAGCTTTTCAAAGCCTCTTTGAACTCCAAGAAATGCTCTTCCAATTCAAACTTATCTAAGCTTTTCACCCCATATATCTTCTTCATGATCTTCTCGTTTTCAGAATCGAAGTCAAACCCTTCATTTTCGTACTTTACTCTCACTTGCTTAGTTTGAGACCCAAATTCCAACAAATAATCTTGCACTGTTTGAGCAAGCTCATTTCCTTCATCCAAAAGATCTTTGATGGCAGAGAAGCTAAGGTCGGCACTCAGCATTTTGAGACTGGACTCGAGTTGCTTTCTTATCTTCTTAACGCTGTCTAGCTTATTTTTTAGAAGCTCTGAAGTTGCAGATTCGGATTCGTAATCGACCCACTCCAACATATCGCTTGTATTATTCTGGATGATTTCGAGCTCACTCTCGCTAAGGGTGTCCGAGAGGACATCGAAATTGTCATCAATGTAGGAGCGCAAACTGTAACAAGCGCTTTCTAGCAAATTTCTAGAGTGCTCAAAGATGAGCTTCTTCTCTTCCAAAGTTTTCAAATTTTTCAACGTGGACAAAAAATTTCTTTTTTCTGAAAAAGTGTACGGTCTTAGCCTTGCAAAATTAAACGCTGGTACCGCGACCTTTACTTTTGATTTGATCACTTTCTTGACCGTTGAGTTCAAGTTTGTCGAATTTGTTTCCTCGGTTCCTTCAACATCATTCTTAGGGTCTGTCTCGCATTTCAAGTAAAGATTATTGAGTGCGACAAGCTTGTCATGTCCAACTGTAAATTGGCCGTAGAGACCAACGTCATTCGTGGCGCACGTCAAATCCGATATCTTTGGCCCTAGTCTGGTGATATTATATGAACCGAATAGTTCACCATTCTCGTGCAAACCAACAACACTGGTATTTCCGAACATTTTTCCCAACTTCACAACTGTGGAATTACCTGCCGAAGATCCCTTTTCGAAAATGACCTGTCTCTCCGAAGTTCCGTTGATAGTAATCTCGAAGTCACTCAAGATACGATCGTTGAGAACGATATCCGATCCTGTTCCCGTGATCATTTTGAGCTGATAAGCTCTGATCGTTGTGCCATATGCACAAGCCTCATCGGCATTCAAGGCTTTCGATATTTTTCCTTCACCAAGAAGACTCACAAGCTGTTTTTGTATGAATGGCGTGCGGGTAGTGCCGCCATTCAAGATGACTGACTCGATTGCAGAAATATCGCTGAAACCAGTTGGAGAGCTCTTCAAAGCATCAAATATTGGCTGATTGATGCGATCAATTAGCTCTAATGTACTATTTTCATACTCCTCTCTGGAAATCGTGGTCTTAAAGTCGGCATCATTGTAGAAACTCTCCAAAGAAACTTTAGACTCCGCATTGGCGGACAAAATGGTTTTCGCTTTCTCGGCGGACTCCATCAATCTGGCTTTCATCTTGAAGGGCATCTCAAAAGAAGCTTCTAATCCGAATTCTTGTAAGAGCTTCAGATAAAGAATATCGTAGACTTTTTGGGTCAACAAGTCACCTCCCAACGAATCGTCGAAACCAACAGACTCTACGTCCAACAAAACAGTTTTATTTTCAAAGGGTGTGAAGGAGAATAGAGTGGCAGTGGTAGATCCTGCTCCCACGTCATAGATAACGTGATGCATTGTCTTGCCATTGTATTCTTCCGGGGAAAACTTTTTATCGGAGACATAGGCTAGCGCAGCAGCACATCCTTCATCGACTAAGCCAAGGACTGAGGTGAAGTTGGCCAAACTCAAAGCATCTTTGAAAGCAAGCCGAGAAATCTGGTTTGCAAATGGCGGGACTGAAATTGCGACGTCTTCTGCAATAGCTCTAGCTTGTGGGTGATGTGTCAAAGCCTTTATCACACGTTCCTTGAGATCTGCGAGCGACATGGCGGCAAGCTCCTCGACAGAAAAGGTGAAAGTGTTACCGGAAGGACCCAATTCGAATACAACGGCATCTGACCTCTCTTGGCTGGATACTATGTTAAAATGTGGGTTCTTTGTTAAATACATCTCAACCCATGGATCATTAAAGGTTTTGCCAAGTAATGATTTCAAATTTGCAGCGCAAGAATTCAGAGACCTAGAACAAAGAGAGCCTATCTGGGATCCATAGGCTCGTTGAGCATCTTCAAGAGACCCTTCAGATACTTTTGGCTCGACATAAATTGCGGAAAGATCTTTTCTGTTTCCGCCATCTGTCGGAATGATTTCGAAACGGATGCCGGGAGCCACCATCATGGCTTTTGTGAATCTGTGACCAAGATCGATACCCACGATGGCAGCTGATGCAATACTCCACGCGCAACACAAGGATAGAAGTTTCATTGGCGCAATTGGGGATGAGTCCCTGATTATAGTTATGGATTGGTAAGTAGAATGCTTCAGTGAATTGTGGAGAAGGCAAAGACTTTGTCGAGTAACGTGCAGGAGAATAACGTGCAGGAAATTGTCGAGAGAACACCCTGGCTTTTCGTGCAGCCCGTCGCCGCAACTACCTTGACCGAATTTGCGAGGGAAAATTCTGTTCCTCGTTTGTGTTCCGTGTTACCTGGTCACTCTATTCGTGAAGGACGTTAATGATGTAAATGAGTGATCGAGCGTACACCAAAATTGTCATTTTTGAAAAGCTGCTGTGTAGGCTGAGAAATCTGTGACTTCAGAGATATAAATTAGTTATGTAAGCAGATACACATGAAAAAGAGCCCACACTTCTTATCCATGCAGAGTTTACCACCAGGTTTGATCATACGTTCCACCATCGTTTTATGAGTCTCGGAATCCTGAACTAATCTCGCGAAGCATGCAATATCTTTCCTCACCGAAACAAAAGTTCTCGCAATTGCTTACAAAGTAAATCTCGCGTGGAACAAGATCGCTTCTCGGCGCATTAAACAATTGAAATAGCATACAAAGCGAGATCTACCTAAAGTTGATCTGCAATGTTCTCTTCGATCAGGTAGTTAGAGCCTAATTCCATTCATTTTCATAAAAAGTAACAAACTCTACGAAGGGAAACACTTGTCATCCGCTATGAGTATAAGACAGTATTCTCATCGCAAGGCATGAGGCATAAAAAACAGTCGTCAAAAACTCCATGACTTCTTTATACGACCCTAAATCTGCATTCCATCGATGCGTGAAACGCGTCAATTGCCCCTAATCAGTTGCTATCTGTCTCCTCTCGACAGAACATGTACTTGATGGCCTGCATATAATGTCAACTCTTCAAGGTGGTCGACAAATGAAATGTTTCTCCGTGAACATTGTTCAATTTACAAAGGGCTGGTATCGAAATCCGATCGCCCAGGCTCGAAAATTTGAAATTACTAAAGTTTTTCGAGGTTATCTGCCCCTCGCGAGTTTTGACATATTTCCAGTCATACCATCGATTCCCTCAGGAGCCTTGCCGCGGCATTTCCGAGGATCAGAATTGAGGGATGCGCGAGGAACCAGGTATATATGTGACCTCATCTCCCTCATCGTGCGTTTTCACATTTGGGTATATATCATTTGGTGATACTCAATCAGCCGAGCCGGGTTCCCCCAGAGAAAAAAAAAAACCAAAGTTAAGAGACAAGCATTCAAAAATGGATTCTGCTGACGTCGAGGCTTCCAAAATGTACATCTCGTACAACAACATTCATCAGTTGTGCCAAGAGACCTCTGAAAAAATTAAGGCTTTCAAGCCAGACTTGATAATCGCCATTGGAGGAGGTGGATTCATTCCGGCTCGTATGTTGAGAACGTTTTTGAAAGAGCCTGGTCAGCCAAACATCAGAATTATGGCCATCATTCTTTCGCTTTACGAAGATATCGGAACAGTTGGTACCCAAGTCGAAACTGTCGGCACCCAGGTGGTCAGAACACAGTGGATTGACTATGCTCAGTCTAAAGTTGACTTGGTTAACAAAAACATTTTAATCATTGATGAAGTTGATGACACCAGAACAACGTTGCACTACGCAGTCTCAGAATTGAAGAAGGATGTTGCCGAGCAAGCCGCTGCCCAGGGCGCTGATCCAAACAATACGAAATTCGGCGTGTTTGTTCTCCATGATAAGGTGAAGACCAAAAAGGCGGATTTGCCAGATGACATCATGAAGACTGGAAATTACTTCGCTGCTCGGACTGTACCCGACTGCTGGATCGCCTACCCGTGGGAGTCTACTGACATTGTGTACCACACTGACAAAGCTTTGGAGCAGAAAAATGATGTTTTTCTTCCGCTGACAACTCAATAGACTCATATAATATGTATTTTTTGAAGGGTGTGCGTCTCGCTCTAGACTAATCATCAATTTCGATGTAATCCGGGCTGCGTGAATGATTTTTTAGCAGATCATGACCGTTAGTGTTTTTCGCCGTGCTTCGCTTTCTGCTCTGCCTAAGCGATTTTCCCTCACCCTGATAGCTAGCCTGAGGCTCAGGCGTCTCTTGATTTTCTAATACAGGTAGGCACACCGGCCATCCTAAGAAAATTTGATTCTCAGGCAAGTTCAATTCCACTGGTATTGCATCAGGATCCAAGTCATCGATGGAGATCTTTTTCGTGTTGGTAGAGGGCACTTCTTTACCGGAGAGTTTTTGCCCACTGCCGCGAAATTCGTTGTGAGTATTGCCCTCGTGCACAATCGTTGCATACCCAATAGAATGTGCCATCGTGGCGGCTCCTGCACTTCTATTCACTCTCAAAGGATCAATAGGAGTCGTTGATGGTTTTGCTCCCTTCGGCTTGTAATCAGGTTCCACATAACCCACTGGAGGGGCAAAATCGGTTTCCAAATCTGTCTCGACTACGCATATTCCCTTATTCTTGCTCTCTGGTTTGACTTCTAAGACCTTGATGCCAAATCGAGTATCATTGTAATCGATCTCGATCACGTCTTCCACAGTCAATGTGGAGAACTTTCTCAATGCATTTTCTAGCACAGCTTTGGGGTCTGAGATCTCTAGGAAATCTACTGATTGAGGCTCAAGCTTCACAAATTGACCGTTTGGCAAGTCGCAGCTCGCAATTTTGACCAATGATCCAGGCTGCAATTTCAATGTTTCCATTGTCCATTGTGGAAGATATGCCCTTCCTTCCTCAGCAACAAACTCCAAAACACCGCTGTGTGAGATTAAGCCTTCTGCCTCGTTAACGAGTTCGAACAACATTGGATATCTTATGTGAAGCATTGTGAGCTTGTTTAAAGCCGATGAGGGGAGAAAAATCTTACCGCCGAAATTGGAATCATCTTTCCGAACATTATCCGGCATCATCGCCACTGGATAGCATCTAAAATAATCTTCAAACTTTGAGTTAATAGGCGCGAAGGAAGTACCACCGAAGAAGTTCGAGCCAAAGCCAGAGAACATGGTGAAGGTTTAGTGTTATGAGGATTTATGTGTGAAGGCAGTCTCGAATTTGTAATCTTGTATTGTACGTACGTGATCTATTTGACTGCGTGCTTCATGGGCTACCTGGTGTGCGGCCTGTCTCTTATTTCTCTTATGTACACTCCTAAATCATTGCATGCTTTGACCGGCAGCGTTCTTCTGTTGCTGGTTTATCAGAATAATTCTTATCGCGACTTCTTTCTGCGAGTCGTCCAAATTTCCGAAGATGAGTTGATACCGGGTTGGGTCATTGTGCTGCACAGTCGTGCATTTTTCTGCGAAAACTTGGTACACATTTATAGGGTCTATCGGAGTGGCCTTGAGCGCCTCTAGCTCCGCCTCATCTGCCTCCAACTCATCGTCGTAAAATTGATCTTCTTCTTCTTCACCGTTATGATAGTCCTTCGCACTAGCACTGACGCCACTTTCCCGGTCAATGAGCTCTTGTCTTGCCCTTATCGCGTGAGGTAAGTGCTCCAAGTTGGAAATGATCAAGTCAACAGTCTCGCCTACTAAATCCTCTCCGGGAAGAAGATTCAAAGGAGCATCGATGACAATCGACAAAGCTGCCAAAATCTGTAATTTGCAGCCATAAACGCTCTGAAATTCGTCGCCGTATTTGATCCACAACTTGAAGAAGGTGCTCGTGAATTGCTTGTCACCCAAAAACTGCATGGTATAACAGGGCTCAACAAACAAGCATGCAAAGATAATTTTAAGAATCGATAAGTGATGTAACATGTAGCCGTCGAAAGCATCCTCCGACTCCAAATTTGTGAAGATAGCGAATACCTCAGGTAAGAAGCGAGGGGTGAAGGGAGTAAACTTTTCGCCCAAGCTTAGAATGGCAAATTCCATCAATTCAAAGGCGTGATGCGCAAAAACTGGATCCACATCACCTTGCAACACTTGAAAGCAAACTTTAAATAAGCTTTGCACATGGGGACTCTCGATTGTGACATCATCATTCACAAAAGATGATCTCACGACAGATTCGAGGAATGGATGAAATGTATCAAAATACTCATATGCATAAGTGTCGAATGCATCGATGCAATCCTGAAAAATCTCCCACATGGAGGAGCTCATTTGGTTGGTACTGTAAAGAATAGATTCAGCCATTTCCAAGCCTTCACTTAAAAACATGACCATTGAATTTTCTAAAATCAACTTGACAACATCTTTCACCACTAGCTCCAATTTAGCAGAAACATCTGGAGAAGAGCTCATGGATACCACTAATGATGTTAAGGTGTTCAAGATGCCGGCAGCCTGGTACTCTTTGTCAATGTCTGGGTTGCCGCCACTCGACATTTGTTCCAAAATTTCTTGCGCCAGCTTGAGAAATTGCTCGACTAAGCGATACGATAACTCGTTTGCATACGGTTCCAAATTTGCAGCAAATTTTGTAACAAAGACATCCATTACAGAGGTGAGAGTATCACTCTCAAAATTTTTAGAGAGGTCGAGCAAAGTCCCCATCAATTGAGGAGCTTGTTGTGCAATTCTTTCAGCCACATATTCTTCTTCGACTAACGTGCGCAAAGCGTCTATAGCAGTCAATTGAATAGGAAATTGTTCCTGGTGTTGAAAACATGTGACGACTCCATGAAAAATATCCTGCAATACTGTCTGATCCATGAATTTATGCACAAAAATCGCGATGGTGTCACATGCTCTGGCGGTGAGCCATGGCGTTTTCTCGATGGTGTCTTGCGAGAGTTCTGGAAATATCACAGAATGAATGAGCAGGTCAAGCTGACTCTTAACAGGACTGTTTTTCTTGTCTAGCTTGTATGAGATCGTTGCCAAAACGCGAAGAGCTCCTTCGGTTTGCATAGCAATCTCCAAATCACCTCTATTGGCTGCTCGTTTTTGAAAGATGTCATTTATCAAGGTGAGCAACAAAGTGCCACATGTGGAAAACTTTGTGGACGACAACCTGAACAAAAAGTTAACTGAAGCTGTGTCAGCTGTAGTATTCTCCCTGCTAACGTCATAATAACGCCTTATATATTCCTCTGGATCATCCTCATATAATTCAATTATCTCCTGTGATGCATTCAACATTGGGATAAGAACATGCGCCACAACAGCCTCCAATTTGTCTTCTAATAGAGCATATGCTGGTGTTTCGATCACTTGCTCCAAAAATGCAATCAAGTGGTATAGTGAGGCTTCTGACAACCACAACTCTTTCGTGGACCATCTTTCGATGATAGACCAATATGCGCTCAAGATCTCAGGGACGAACAGGGAAAGAAAAAGCTTTACGAAATCTGTTTCCTTGTCTTTCGTACTGATACCCCCTCCATGACGTGATATGAGTCTATGTATGTTGCCGAAACACCATTTGACTGCCTTCACTCTAGGCATGGTGACCCTAGATTCTATCCCCGCGCGTATCACATTTGCGGGTAAAGGTTTAGTTATGAGCATAAGATGACTTTGACACCACTTACCCAAGTTCTCTTGATTTTGTAGGTAGGGAGGCAAGTTTGAGTATGTGGCAAACTTAAATATCTTCATGATCAAATACAACATCTCATCTGCAGTTGCGGTATCTTGATTTAACAATGTATATGTCAAAGTCTCTAAAGTAGGGAACATAGTCTCCGTCAATTCATCGATGATAATATTCTTGGAGTTTGGTGCATCCAAACCAGCATAGCGGTAGGTTTTGGTGTACTCAAACAAGCATATCAAGCCTGTAAAGACGTGATCAACGTTTGAAGAATCCTTGAGCAATCCATCAGTGACTGTGACGAGCTCATCCCATTTCTCGATATTTAATATATGGCTGACTGCGGTGGACAATTGGACCCGCAACTGCGTATTTTTGTATGTTTGACTCAATACCTCTATCAACTTGCTTTTGATCGTAGCCTTTTCAGCATCTTGAATGTATCTTGACGTGGCAGTTTTGAGCTCTGGAACGAGCCAGTAATTATTAACTCTATTTTTAAAAAAGATTGCGGCTGCAGTTTGAACTCCGAAGTTGACACTAGAGTCAGTGATGAGTTCGAGAAGGTAAGCCGTGAACCCTGGCATCTCCTCAAAATACCGTAATTGCTCCTCGCTTTGTTTCCTGACTTGGACATTGGCGTCCAAAGTACCAGCGAGACTTTTGAGAAGTGATTCTTTATCCATTTTGTCACCACTACTGCTAAATCTCTGCAAGCGTTTTTGTCGGAAAAAAAAAAGCGGGAGAGCCGAGATAGGACGTGCGCTCACCGCCAAACCAACGCTGCACTGGCGAATGAAAAATGAAGGCTATCTTCCATAGATATGCTCGTGCACATCATGGTTCTTCGTTTGTGTTTTGGGTCTCTTATCTTTTGGAAGTGCAAAAGCCACAGCTGGTCATGACTTTTTTTTGAAAAGTATGCCGTCAGTTATTTCTTATAGTTCTTCACTCGTCTTGACCTCGAGGGAAAATGGAATGGGTGCGAACATGAAGCATGGCGCTACACGCACGACGCCTTGACGTGTTATAAACATCGAAGGGTTTTGATTTTGTTTAGAACCAAAAAAAATGAAATGAAGCCTTATTTTAGTATGTCTATTCCTAACTCATTTTTGAATTGAAAAAATTGTGTGGATTAAGACTAAACTGTATTTTTGCTGGCCAGAAATTAAATTCAAAATTCTTTTAAGCCGAGATGAATCTTAATGATCTTTAGCAATGCGTGGTGGTGTTGTGCTCACAACGTCATTCCCGGCAAAAATCTCTAACATATATCTCTAGTTGTACTCGCTTAGAAAATACAAACAACACAAGGTTTTCCAACTCGGGTGATACTGCCAGTTGATCTAAGCTAATGACCTCTTGCGGACAAGTGCCTTGATCACAATGCTTTCCCCCGCAAACTTCGCCAATGAGAGGTAAGGATGCTCACGCAACTCGAGCTTACGTGCGAAAGCATAATCCTACACGCTATATTACCACCTTGCAATGTTTGGCCTTGGCAAATTATTTTACGTGATAGTCCTTTGTATCAACGGGCTAGCTGTCTTAAGCGAAGACAGGTTTCTTAACAGAATTGGATGGGGTAGCTCAACGGCGCAACAGCAAGGCCAGTTCCTGTCCCAATTCGCACCAGCGTCTGGGAACGACGTGTCGATCAAGTCGAGATTGGTGACTCTCATTAGCGCCATTCGGACCCTTTTGCGGTTTCCTTTAATATTCATTAATGTGGTCATCATTATTTATGAGCTGATCTTGGGCTAGCGACCCCACTCCGAGATTTCTGATTCAACCACCATCAGCACAACTTGCTTAAGAGGAGACGAAAACTACGATGAGTCGTATGCGGAGACACCAGACGGTTATCGCCAGTTCATTTTATCAAAGAGAGAGCTCATCCTATCTAAATGGATGTTTCGGCTAATTGTCCTAGAAGGTGCACAGAGACAAAAAGCGGCGAGCCGTGACAATCATAAAAGAAATGGTGCTACGCTGGCTTCTTGAAATCCAAATAACTTACTATTACACATAATATACATAGGGCTTTTTCATCACAACTCCTGTTTGATCTCGCTACTTGGGGAACCTGTGCTCTGCAATCGCGCACGGGATTTTTTGAATAGCTCCTCCTGCTGCCTCAAAAGCTCCTCTTCAGTCAACCCTGAATTGAGAAATTTGTTGTTCTTCCGCTCCTTCCCCTTTAAAAGCTCCTTATGTTCATCCAAAACACGGTTGATGATATCCAAGTAATTATGGAAGCCCAACTCGTTGAGGGCTTTTATGACATGATCAGATGCAATAGTTTTTTTAGCTTCTTTTTCGGCAATATCATTCAGCTGGGTAGACAAAATCATGATGAACTCTATGCTGCATTCTGTAATGGCTTCTCTTGCCTCCTTGGATATCGCGATGTCCTTTGGTAACACTTCGCCGATAATCTTCTGTACCGTTGCTTTGGGCAACGACAAATCCTCGCCTTGCGGACTGGGCTGTGAAAAGTCGGACATGATGTATTCCACAAGCCGATTTATGAAATTCAGTTTCTGATGACTCGTATTTTTTACTTTGGCACATCAGCATTTGGTAATTGCGGGCAGAGGTGCCTATTTATATACATGGCATTCGCGCTGTCTGCAAGCGTCATGTACACTGAGAAATTATTGCCCTTCGATGCATCTGTTCTCGGCCGCCTGATGAATATTATTCGACACCAAGTCTCATTACAGTGGACGATAAATGCTGTACAAAAGTCTGATTGTGAATTTGTCTTTGAAAATGATCATGGAGATCTTTTCTCAAACTGCGTCTCCTGAAGTTATATTTCGCAATACTTAAGTAAAACAGCTGGAGTTATACAGCTCTTTGATGTCACATCAAAGGAATTGATAAGTTTCAATTGGGGCTTTTTTAATCCAAGACTTTTTTCTCTCTTTAAAATACGCAATTTAATCCTCAAACGGAGAGTCGTGATCGCTAAACTCAAAACACTTTTGCCGTTCTTCTATCGAGATTATGCATTTGCAGTGCTCAAAATAAAGGATAAATATTTGTAGTGGTCAACTAGAGCGCCAGTTATGGCGGGTTCCATGAGAATATCCGGACCATAAATGAGAATATGCTGACCAGAGCGTGAAGACCATTGAAATTCTGAGTGAGTCGCCATGTCATACGTTGTGGCCCACCGTTCTGGTTCTCCCAAGTAGGTCACAACTCGGGATTGGATTTTGAAAACTGGAGGAAGACTCAACAAAATCGATTTTTTTGTTTGCTTCTTGAGAAAAAATGCATTCGAAAATCACGTCCGCCTACTTCCATCAAAATCCTTTGCATTCTCGACTTAATTATTTCCATAGAAATACGAGGCCAAGCACTCTTCATTTTGCGCCCTAAGCTAACTTAGTCAAAAGCTTGCCTCTTGGCTTTTCCTCCGTAAATAGCTTATGCCAAACTTCAGGAACCTTCTCAAGCGGCTTTTCGAAGCTAGAAATGTCCTCAACATGCACGCCCTCCTCTGTCTGCAACTTACCACTCTTGATAACACTTACGATGTCTTTCGTTGCGTCCGCAAAATCAGAGAAAAAGTCGAAGACAATAAAACCTTGTGCCGTCAAACGATTGCTGATAATCTCGCTCCATGCAGTGACCGCCAATTTTGACTCGTCATTGTAACCTGCAATAGCACCACATGCGATGATGCGGCCGTATCTCTTGGTACGTTTCAACGCAAAATCCAAAATCTCACCACCAACATTGTCGTAGTATACATCAAAGTGCTCGTCACCCATGAATTCGTCAATTTGTTTCTGATAGTCAGCGTCACGATAGTTCACACAAAGGTCAGCGCCCAATGATTTAACCCATTCACACTTGTCTTTAGATCCAGCGATTCCCACGACTTTCGATGCCTTAAAGAAGTATTTAGCAAGCTGGACAGCCATGGAACCAGTAGCTCCTGAAGCAGCAGAGATAAGCACCGTTTGTCCCTCCTTCAACTGACCGACCTTCTTCAATCCGAAGTACGCGGTCAACCCGGTGAGTCCAATAACAGACAAATACCATTCGCTTGGGAGGGATTTGTCAACCTTGGCGCTCACACTCGACTCAGGGATGATGAGCTTATCAGCCCAGTGAAACACACCGCTTACAACGTCTCCCTTGACGTATTTATCAGACTTAGACTCGAGCACCTCACCCAAACCTAATGTGCGGATGGCATCGCCCTTCAAAACCGGGGGCAAATATTGTCTCTTGGGGTCCTGATTTGCAGAAATCCACATTCTTTGAGTGGGATCATTTGAGAGGTACAATACCTTGACTCTTAACTCACCATCTTTGACTGCTGGAAGTTCTTCCAGGACCAATTTGAAGGTAGAATCTTTTTGTCCCCATTGCAAACTGACTTCCTTAGTTGGTGGAGTTTCGAGAATAATTTTGGAAACCATTGGGACAGTAATAATATTTGATTTTGGTCACGAGCAAGCTCCTACCACGAGCGGCATAATCGAACTTATATACTGTGGGAATGGTGGAGAACGGTTTGCGCTTTTGAGTGCAGATAAACTAAAATTGCTGTTAAGGCTTCTACTGCTTACTAAAACACGCGCGACGCAGAATTACCGAGATGGTCCGAGATACACGAGGGTTTGTAAAGTAGGAATTCGACAAAATCGAATTTGCCTCGCACCAACTCCATAGCAGCGCTCGCAAGATACTGGGTCAGCATGAACGTTCATACCATCTCTGATGCATGATCTGAGAGTCTCTAGATGTCAATCTTTACTAATTCATACCACATTGCGGTGAGTGATATCGGCCGGCACCTATTTCTCTACTTTGTAAGCTCACGCACTATAGCCTTTCCCAATGTGGCAGCTGCAATACTTTCGTCATTCATTTACACAAGCTAGGTTAGTTTTGCTCATGTCCTTCAAAAAGAAAAGTGACAGCCAAAATCCCTGACTCGAGTGACATAGGTTATTGGGCATATTAATGGGGGCATGGGTTTGTCAGCATGATTACTTGTATTTGCACGTACTAGGTGGCCGGTCTTGGCTCGTGAATCAGTCGTCTTCTATGAATTTAAGCGTTTCTTCAACAAATTTCTTGGGTTGCTCACTCACAAGCCAATGCCCACAGTGAAAATCCACTGTGCGAAAGTCAGTGAAATAAGTCGGAAAGTGTTTATTCAAATGAGTGTTCAGGATAAACTCCGACTCGAGCCCACGCATAACAAGAACTGGCTTGTCAAATGTGAGCCCTCGTACGAGGTCAGTGGGCCAATCTCCCATTTTCAGCAAGACATCGTGCTTGAGAAAATTTGCGACAGGGACCCGAAACTTAACTTTCTCAGAGAGATTCGACTTCTTTGAGGGACGTTGCAAATTTGACGCCAAAAATATCCTCACCAATGCGTCTGGCTCGTATGATTTCATAATGCGGTCGACATCTTTGAGAAGACTTACCTGATTCTTGCCATCCGAATGAAGTTCCCGCTCTACGCGACACATTGCAAGGAGGTCTCGAGTGAAACGTGTATCTAGTGTTTCTGCTGTTGGCGAGTTGTCAATAACAATTAGTTTTTCCATCAAATCGGGACGCTGGAGTGCCACCAACATTGAAACTTTGGCTCCCATCAGATGTCCCGTCAAAATCACGGGTCTTCCAAGGGATTCAAGATACCGTATGGTGTCTCGCGCCATGTGATCGTAGTCATGGGGAAAAGCATGAGCAGACGCGCCATGATTTCTCATATCCACACCGATGGTTTTTCGGCTAGAAAGATTGGAAATCTGGCGTGCCACAGACGAGTAGTTTTGTTTGGCGCCAAACAAGCCGTGCACCAAGACTACTGGTGGCTTTTTGTCATCGGTAGTAACTTTTCTGCTAAGATCTTGTGACGATATAGCTATGGAGGACTGCACAGGCAAGTCAGGGATATGATGAGCGATCACTGCCTCTACTTGGCTGTGAATATCGATATGCGTTCGTCTAGTGGCACAACGGCTGAAGCACCTATGAAGAAACATGGGCAACGTTGAGCAAAGCTTGTGCAGCGCGCGGTCTCAGTTCTTGACGCGGAAGGGCCTAGGCTACAACGAAAGTTGAGTCAAATGTCTCATGAACGGAACGCTTAATGGAATTGATTTCAATTTTAGTTTGATTCTTTGGGGTGCTATGATAATGCTTTGATATATCCACGCTATATTGCTGAATCTGCTAGTATTGCGCCAGGTCTAGCTGTCTATCAAATCCTCCAAGTACATGCTAGGTATTGGATTTCTCTGCTTTCTTTCGCCCGGAGCTCCGGAATTCGTGGCCTCAGGTGTCAAGTTGTACTCGCTGTTGTTGAAACTGTCGTTGATGTAATAGTTCGGAATAATTGTCGAGTTTCTGTTTGGCGCAAGACCATTTCCCAGCTCCGCGCCCGTTCTGCCATAGACGGACAAATTAGTGACAGAGCTATTGAAGTTGTGAGAGCCAACACGATTACCGGTCATCTCCTTTGTTGGTGAAATGAACATGCTCGTCAAATCGTGCCTCGATGCTGCTCTTTCATTATCAGAAAGGCCCGAGCTTGAATATTCGGCACCCAAGGTGGCCCCTAAACCTGACAGCCCATTGATAAGCGGTAACTTTGATACCGAACCTTTGTACTCTGTGTTTTGGAAAAGCCCAGGCTGCCCGTAAGCAACATTGTTGTTATGTGCGAATTTTTTATAAGCGATCTTTTCATCATCCACAGTTTTTTTGGCCAAGGAAGATGCCGTGAGAGATTTGATCAAGTGAAAGAGCGCAAAAACAAGCAAAATGACTGCAACAACACTCCCCACTGCGATGAACACCGTTCCCAGAGGTTGAGATGTTCTCGATATATATGGGTTTCCATTGTTTGAAGGCACACGTATGGGAGGTGTTGTAAAGCTCTCTGATGTAGTCGTTTCTACAGTAGGCATTCCAGTCAGACTTGAACTGGAGCTCGCGCTCGGGCGAGAGGAGCTCGCCGAGGAGCTTGAAGAAGAGGCTGAAGATGCAGACGAGCTGGACGTTCTGGAAGAGCTAGAAGACGAGCTCCTGGATGAAGAGCTTGTGCTAGTAGCGGTAGTCACCAGAGGCAAGTCATCTCTGACGAAATAGCTCAACGAAGCACTCGCCAATTTGAACGAGTCTTCCATGATTCAAATGTGGATTCTGTGGTTTTCTAAGCGAAATTTTATTCTGTTCTCACAAAAAGGGATTTCTTCGATATGGCAGATGAAAGCTGACGAAGACTCGTATAAATCTGAATAGCAAAACGTTGCTAAAATGATGAAAGCTAGAGATTTGAGGCTATTAAGCGCTTAAATGGGCGATCTTTGACAGGTATGAAGGTTGAAAAAGTTTTGCAGGTAGCAGTATTTCTTCTCTTGCAGAAATTTGTTCTATTCTTAACCACTAACCGGGGCGTTAACCTATATGCCGTACTTGTTTACGCGCGCATCTTTGATCTGGAATTAAAAAAAAAAGAAACCGCGCAAAACACCTCGCAATGAACTAGTGACACTGCAACAAGAGCACAATTCAACAGCATCACTATTAATTCAAAAAAAGTAAGAGCTTAAGTATAGAAAACTACGTAGCAAAAAACTCCGCGACAGGGAATTGAACCCTGGTCCCCCGCGCGACAAGCGGGGATTCTAACCACTAAACTATCACGGATTTTTTAAGAGGCCGGTGTGATAAAAGCTAGATGTCAAATTAGACCACTGGCGTGGTTTCAATCAAGCGCACGTCAAAATTTCAAGTAAAACAACAATTAAATGAGGAGAACTCTCCAAAAAGCATTTCACACTACCTTGACAAAAGGTCGGATGTTCCAACCCCATGAATCTCAGAGAAATGTTGGCGCCAACTAACACGTCTCAAGACAACTTGAAAAATTTGAATTGGTTTATTTCCACCGTCTACAAGATCTACACTCGTAGAATTTCACTAAAGCCTTTGACCGTATATCTCATCACTACATGCGACAAGTTATGTACAAAGTGGGATTCGGATCTCAATTAATTCGTTTGATCATGCTGATTATGGCGGATCAGGAAGCTCAAATCTACCTTAACAATTGGGAGGGTGAAAAATTCCCTATCAGGTGTGGTACGAGACAAGGAAATCCATTATCCCCGCT